>JAJONR010001291.1:0-108300 GCA_029582245.1 Solanum etuberosum | reverse complement strand
TATATATTATTTTGATCCATTGTGTTGGTCCTTTGATTTTAAATGCAAATGGTTTTGAATTAATTTTTTTAAAAAATTGCCACCTCTTGATGTTGTTGAATGTGGCTGTTCTCTTGCAATTTCGAGTGTCAGTTGTGATCAATACGGATGACTTGAATAGTGTTCTCTATTGAACGATATGAGTGTACGGCTCCGATGAGGCAAATTGAGTTACATAAGTCATATGTGAACTCCTAGCATCTCATTGTGACTAGCCGGTTGTTGAATTGATCTCTTGTGATGATCGTTGCACGCTAGCTGAAAATTGTATAGTCTTGTTTGATGATTGTGTCGAATGCCATGTGTGGTGAGGTTTTCTTGAAGCTTGTGTTTGGTAATACCTAGAACTGCCCCGTTAGTCCAATTGATTGATGAAAGCAATCGATTAAGATGATCTGAGGCACAATTTGTGAAGAGTGAACCAAAAATTGATCTTATACCTCTTTGTGACCACCTTGTGAGAGTATGAACCTAGCTTGGCACCATTTGAGCCTAGCCTTTTCTTTGGAAGAAACTTGAACAACTTTGACCCATCACCTATAACCTTCATGAAGTATTGGTTCGTTTGAATTGCCAACTTAGGCCAAAAGCCTAAGTTGGGGGTGTGGTGAAAAAGGAGGAAAATCAAGAAGTGTGAAAAATTCACCCTTGAAAGATCTTGTTTTGAAAAAGATGGAACCCCTCCATGTAAAAAACTAAAGAGAAAGAAAAGAAAAATGTGAAAATAGAAAAAGATTGAAAAAAGAAGTGTTTGTGAAATAAAGCTTGTGAAAGGAGAAAAAGAAATGGGGTATTTAATGAGTCATGCTTAAATGAACAATTGGGTGGATTATGAACATCATAGAGTGTGAAAGAGAAGGAGAAAAAGTGAAATGCAAGCCATACTTCATGAAGGTAGAAATCACTAAACCAAAATGATCATACTTTTACACTCAGCCTCGTTACAAGCCTTGAAAGACCTTTGTGATCTTGAGTGACCTGAAAATAATGTTGATTGGAAAATAAGGGCAAGCCTATGGGTAGAGTCATGCATGTGTTCATCTTTAGGAGTGTGAGACTTGTATTTGATTCAGAAATTATAAATTGTTGATGAATTCTGTGTGAGCATGGAATCATTCTTGGTGTGAGGGCATTTGAATGCTTTTGTTGAGCTTGAACTTGCATTTGAAGCAAGCCTGTGAGCTTGAGTTCTATTTGATGATGGTTAGTCACAGTTTGAAACTTAGAGTGCACAATTGATCATTGCATGCGTAGTTTGAACCTCTTGTGTGCATTCGTGTTGAGTCTTGAGTAGCATTGTTTGTAGACATCCTTGTTGAGCTGATTGAGCTTGAGTTTTACTTGAGGACAAGCAAAAGTTTAAGTTGGGGGTGTTGATGAGTTTGGAATTTCGACTAATTTAGGGTTTATTATGCATAGTATTAGTGTCCTCGATGCCTATTTTGTGCTCTAAACTAATGTTTTCTTAATAATTTACAGATATAAAGGCAAAAGAGCAAGGAAAGGACATTACCGGGTAAAAAGGAGCAAAAAAGATGAAGAAGGCTGAAGATAGTGAAAGCTGAGAATCGCCAAAGCCACTCGGTGAATCACCGAGTGGCACTTCAGTTCGCCTAATGTTCTAGACTGCCAGCCCTGGGGAGAAGCCAACTCGGTGAAGGATTTGGACCTTCGGCCAACCTTCGAATGGATCGGCAATAGAGAATTTGATTGCCTAAAGTTACAGGGGCTGAAGGATTAAGAGTTAAGGCAAACCGGCGATTTAAAGGAGCCATTGGCGCTTCGCCAACTGGGTCGGCAATGCTCGACTAACTCTGCCGAGTGACCCGGGAGGCCAAAATCTAAAAATGTAAAAATTGTTTTTCAAAAGGAGAAAAAAGGATCCTCTCATATCCAATCATTTTTCCGGAGTAATTTTACCATTGTTAAACTTTGAGCTTTCGTCTTGAACATTACTTTTCTTAGTTTTTTAGGAGTTTTCTAGTAGTTTTTGAGTTGCGTTTTGGATTCGAAGCTGAATTGAAGCATTGTAAAGATTTGGAGAATAATACCCAGCAATGGACAACGTAATTGGTATTGATTTCTTACTTTTTATGATGTGTGGCTAAAACCCCTATTCTTGGGGGTGTGATTATGTGATTATTTGCATAAATTAGCTTATGGGTATTGTTAATTACTGATTTAATTACTGTTTTGAAGTGGGTTTGATTGGTAATTGAGTTTTAACTCATGAATAATAGTTGCAAATGCAGTTCTAGTCTAGTATTCCATGCTTGCTTGAGAGAGAGGTTTCAGAATTAAGATTATGTCACGACCCAGGGGTACCCCCTAGATGTAACATGGCGTATAGAACCCCTAAGGACTCCATACAACCCACTTAGTTCTCATAACATAAGAAATAGAACAATTAGAGTAAAACAATAGTGGTATTCTGGATCATTTTATAAAAGTAAAGCGGAAGTACAAAACAATGTATCAAGTATGATAGCCATGCATAAAATATTTAAAACATGCTAAAAGGGACATTTCATTTCATGACATGCAATTGACCAAGCTAAAACATGATAGGAATGTTTTATAAAACATAAGTCATAAAATCAAGGTCAATGCAAGCTAACTTCATCTTTAAAACCTTTGAACTCATGTGAGATACTTCTTGAAGTAACCTTAGTTTATTATTACTTGTGGGGAAGTTAGTCTTAACCGACATGAGATCATCTGAGCTATAACATGATCCCCCGGTGTCGCCCACACCGAAAAGGTTGTTCTACTTGCCTAAGGTAGAACCATGAACATCTAGCTTAAGTGGATCCACTAGCTAATCAACTAATGGGGCCACATAGTTATGGGATAAGGAGATTACTACTAGAAACCCAACCTCTACTACGGGGGAGCTTCCATCTCGTGAGATTATTTTGGAAACCTGACCTCTACTATGGGAGAGCTTCCATGTCACTATCAATATCCACTCGGTGCTAAGCATAAATGCCCACGGAATAGTCATTTCTTACTTGACTTCATTACTCATGAAAATGTGTCCTTGGACAACTAATTTAAGCTAGTTCATTAGGATAACTCTTACTCTTGATTCATTTAGGTGAGAAAATCTTTCAACCTAAGAATCCTTTCTATGTGAGAAAACCTTTCACATCATGCTAGTTATGTGTTTATGTGAATGTCCTTTCAATAACACAACAACAACATCATCATTGGTACTTTACTCTCAAAGCACCCTTAAAACATTAGAATAAATCTCATAATCAATGCATAAGTCCATAATTTACCTCTTGAGGTCAAAACCCACTTCCAATCATAAACTCTTAGAAAACATGGGTTAAATATAGATTTCATCATAAATATATGTAAAGCTTGCAATAGATGCTAAATTTCATAAAACACTTGCTTTATACTCAAAATCCCTCATCATATGATTCAAAAACATAGGGATTACATGGGTTCATGGGGGAAATCATCATAAAAGCATTGCAATTCATCAATTCATGCATAGAAGATCATAATTCAATAATTTAAATCAATAATGAAAGGACCCATGCTAATTGAAGAAAACCCGAACTCAATTGGGGAATTCTACCATTTGAAATAGAGGAACGTGGGAACTCCATGGATGAATGAAATCAATGGATGAAAACTATCATACCTTGACTCCAAATGCTAGCCTTCAATGGAGGAATTTGAACCTTAGATTGAAACCCTAGATGAATCCTTCTTCTTCTAAAAAGTTTCTAGAGAGAGAATTATTTGGGAGGAGATTTGGGATTCTTTTGAGAATTTGGAAGAATAAAGTAGATGGGGTGAATTTGGGGGTTAAAAGGTTTTTATATGGGTTCTAAACATAGTCAAAACTACATAGCTTAGGAACTAATTAATTAGGAAAAGACCCAACTAACCCTGAAAATAATTGCCATCCCTTGACCCATGACACCACCACCGACGGACCGTGGACTGAACTACGGTCCGTCCTACACACTCGTGGTTGGTGGTCAGAGACTAGAATTTGGGGCCTCAAACCACGGACCATAACCACAGACCATAGTCTGACCTATGGTTCGTAGGTCTGGCCGCAGTTCTTGACCTCAACCACTTTGGCAGGGTGACCAATCCACGAACCCACCTACGGTCCGTGGTTCAACCCACGGACCGTGGTTGGCCTCCTTGGCTGGCACCTGCAGCTTCCCAAAAATTTGGTTTATTTCCCTTTTTAAGATACGGAGTGTTACAATATCTCCCCCTTGGGACCATTCATCCTCGAATGAGATTCAAACTGGTTCTAAAAACTTAGGAGAGTAACTAACAACCCAACCTAACAATACAATGCATTAAGCCAAGGAGGAACTATCAACTCCAAGCTAGGACGTTCTCAAAACAACATAAGGGGGGTGAAACTAACTCTATCAGCCCATTATGCATGCAATGCACATAAATAAGGAGGAAACATCAACTCCTAGCTCAACATACTTAAATGCATCATAAGAAAGTAGGAAATACATCTAACAACCCAATATGCATGAATTTTCAAAATTTCTCATGTTCAAGAAGGAACTACCTTCTCCAAGCTAAAAGCATGCTCAACACAATATCATGGAGCTCATATGCAATTTACTCTAAAAAACCATAGCTAAATCATGTTCATCAATTCAACTCATGAAGTCTACATGCAACTCATACTCAATGCACAACAACATGAGGAAAATTAATCATATAAGCTCATTTTCTTTCAAAACTCTAGTTTTCATGAACATGCATATCATAAGGAAATCATGGAAACACATAAAAACACATGAATCCAAAACAAAGGTCAAATCAAGAGGAACTCATTACCTCAAGCTAGAGTAGGAGTAGAAGGATAACGATAAGGATATCGGGACATCATATTGGCCTCGGCCTCCCAAGTAGCATCCTCAACTAACTGATTTCTCCACAAAACTTTCACGGAAGCAACTTCTTTATTTCTCAACTTCTTGACTTTCCGGTCTAAAATCTCAACCAGAACTTCCTCATAAGAAAGACTCTCATCAACTCCCAACCCTTCTAAGGAAACTATGGATTTCGGATCACCAACACATTTCTTCAACATAGAGACATGGAAAACTGAATGCACTGTTGCCAATTCATTTGGCAAATCTAGCTCATAAGCAACCTTACCAACACGCCTTAAAATCTTATATGTGCCTACATACCAGGGACTAAGCTTGCCTTTCTTACCAAACTTCATTACACCCTTCATGGGTGAGATTTTCAAGTAAACCCAATCATGCACATCAAACTCAAGATCCCTTCTTCTCACATCAGCATATGACTTTTGCTGACTTTGAGCTGTTTTCAACCTTTCTCTAATAAGTCGAACTTTTTCTATGGCCTCATGTACCAATTCAGGACCTATTAGAGAAACTTCACCCACCTCAAACCAACCTATGGGAGATCTACACCTCCTACCATATAGGGCCTCAAATGGAGCCATATCAATACTCGAGTGATAGCTATTATTATAGGCAAACTCAATCAATGGCAAATGGTCATCCCAATTACCCTTAAAATCAATCACACATGACCTCAACATGTCTTTCAAAGTCTGAATAGTATGCTCTGCTTGCCCATCAATTTGGGGATGAAAGGCCGTACTAAGCTTAACCTTAGTGCCAAGACCGTTTTGGAACGACTTCCAAAACTGAGAAGTGAATTTGGTACCACGATCGGAAATAATGGATAAGGGCACTCCATGGAACCTTACCATTTCTCTCAAATATAACTTGGCATAGTCCTCCGCCGAATAAGAAACCTTGACGGGAAGGAAATGAGCCGATTTCATCATCCGATGTACTATCACCCAAATAGAGTCATGTTGTCGCCGGGTGCGAGGCAAACCAACAATAAAGTCCATATTCAAGTATTCCCACTTCCGAGTAGAAATGCTAATATCTTAGGATAAACCTCCCGATTTCTGATGCTCAACCTTTACTTGTTGGCAATTTGGACATTTTGCCATAAATCCCGCAATATCTTTCTTCATCCCATTCCACCAATAGACTTCTCATAAATCACAGTACATCTTGGTGGCTACCAGGTGAATGGAATACCGTGAACTATGGGCTTCAACCAAGATCTGTTCCCTTAAGTCATTAACATTTGGAACACACAAACGACCTTGGTATCTAAGTACCCCTTCTCCCAAAGGGGAGAAGGCCTCCACATATTTCTTAAGTACGACCTCTTAGGCGGGACCGTGTCTTGAGCCTAGCCTTTTCTTTGGAAGAAACTTGAACAACTTTGACCTCTTTGACCCATCACCTATAACTTTCATGAAGTATTGGTTCGTTTGAATAGCCAACTTAGGCCAAAAGCCTAAGTTGGAGGTGTGGTGAAAAAGGAGAAAAATCAAGAAGTGTGAAAAATTCACCCTTGAGAGAGTCCTATCTAGAGGCCTATCTTCGGGATAGAGGCCTATCTTTGGGATACATTGATGGTGGGCTCTAGTGGAGTGAATGATGGAGCTGAACCAGGCACTGATGCCCAGATTGAGAGAGTCCTGGATGTGCAGAGTTCACCTCAGACTTAGCCTGACAGGGGGATCTTGACTCTCTTTAGTTTGATTTTGAAACTATTCATTTCTGTTACATTGAGGACAATTGTTCATTTTGTTTGGCGGGGGTGAGGTATCTTCATACCTGCCTCTTTTGGGTTGTTTTTGTGATTGTTTGATATTTGATAGTTAGTTATGATTACTTTGTGTGATTATGGCCTTTTGTTTTTAATGTGAATATTTGTTGGTTTTTAATCCAAATTTAAAATTTCACCTCTTGATATTTATGGATGTGAGTGTTCTCTTGCATATTTGAGTATCAGTTGTGATCAATACCGATGACTTGAATAGTGCTCTTGATTGAACGATATGTTTGTGCAATTCCAATGAGGAAAATTTGAGTTGGATAAGTCATGTATGAACTCTTAGCATCTCATTGTGACTGGCCAATTGTTTAAATGAATCTTGTGATGATCGTTGCACGCTGGCTAAAATTGTAGAATCATGATTGATGATTGTGTTGAATGCCATGTGGTGAGATTGTCTTGAAATATGTGTGGTAATACCAAGAACTTGCCCTGTTAGTCCAATCGACTAATGTAGGTGAATGATAGAGATGATCTTAGGCAAAATTTGTGGATAGTGAACCAAATGGCTAGTATACCTCTTTGTGACCACCTTGTGAGAGTGTGAACCTAGCTTGGCATCATTTGAGCCTAACCTTCTCTTTGGATGAAACATGAGCACCTTTGACCTTTTTTTCCCATCACCTAAAACCTTCATGAAGCATTGGTCCGTTTGAATAGCCAACTTAGGCCAAAAGCCTAAGTTGGGGGTGTGGTGAAAAAGGAGGAAAGTCAAGAAGTTTGTAAAAAATTTGCCCTTGATGGATTGTGTTGTAAGAGATGGGACCCCTCCATATAAAAAAAGAGAGAAGAGAAGAAAAAGATTGAATAAAAGAATGTTGCAATAAAGTTTATGCAATGGACAAAAGAAATAGGGTATCCAATGAATCATGTTTAAAAGAAGATAGGGTGGATTGTGAAAATAAAAAAGAGTGAAAGAAAAGGAGAAAAAGTGAAATGCAAGCCATGCTTCATGAATGTAGAAGTCACTAAGCCAAAATGATCATACCTTTACCCTCAGCCTCGTTTCAAGCCTTGAAAGACCTTTGTGATCTTGATTGATCTTAATGTCAAGTTGATCGGAAAATATGGGCAAGCCTATGGGTAGAATCATGCATATGTTTATCTTTGAGAGTATGAGAGTTTCTTTTGATTCCTTAATTCTAAATTTTTTATGAGCCTTGTGTGAGAATGGAATCATTCTTGATGTGAGGGCATTCAAATACTTTTGTTGAGCTTGAATTTGCATTTGAAGCAATCATTGTGAGCTTGAGTTCTATTTGAGGATGGCTAGTAACAGTTTGAAACTTGTAGTGCACAATTGAATATTGCATGGGTATACTGAACCTCTTGGGCATTCATGTTGAGTCTCGAGTAACACTATTTGTAGACATCTCTGTTGAACTAATTGATCTTGTATTTTACTTGAGGACAAACAAAAGTTTAAGTTGGGGGTGTTGATGAGTTGGGGATTTCGACTCATTTAGGGGTTAATAGCTAGAGTTTTAGTGTCCTCAATGCCTATTCTATGCTCTAAACTGATGTTTAATTGCTAATTTGCAGCACTGAAGGCAAAAGAGCAAGGCAAGGACATTACCGGGCAAAAAAGGAGCGAAAAAGATGAAAAAACTGAAGAAAAGCAAGTCTGATGCTCGCCAAAGCCACTCGGCGAGTCGCCCAGTGGCTCGTCAGCTCACCAAAAGTTCCACCAAACCAGCCCATGGACAAAGCCAACTCGGCGATAGAAAGAGTGATTCGGTGAAGCACCGACTGGATCGGCGATGGAAGTTTTGATCGCCTAAAGTCACAGAAGAAAAGTATGAAAAAGTCAAGACAAGAAGTCTATGGAAAAGAGCCCTCGGTGAGTCACCGACTTAGTCGGCAAAGCTCGACTTACTCCGCCGAGTGGATCCGAAACTGAACATTTGGAAACGTATAAATGGAATTTTAAAAGAAGAAAAAAGAGTTCTGAAGTTTTGGAGAGTTCCCATATTGTCTAGCTTTGGGTTTTTGATCCCTAACACTGTTCTTTGAGTTTCTGAGTAGAGTTTTAGGGTTTATTTGATTTTGAATTGAATTCAAGCATTTTGAAGACTTGTGGATTGTTACCAAGCTGATGGAAAACATAGTTGGTAACTATTTCCTTCTCTTTATTATGTGTGGCTAAACCCCCCCCCCTTCTTGGTGGTGTGATTATGTGATTGAATGCTTCAATTAGCTTATGGGTGTTAGTATTACTAATTTTAATATTGATTTGAACTGGGTTCAGTTGATAGTTGAGTTTTAATTGATGAATTATAGTTGCAAATACAATTCTAGCCTAGTATTCTAAGCTTGCTTGAGAAAGAGGTTTTAGAGTTACAACGATTAATTGATGATTGTAGTGATTGGGTTATTGTAGACTTAGCTTGAGAAAGTGGGTCTAAATTCAATCCTACCAATCTAGCTTGAAAGAGTAGATTAATGACGTATTGGGCTGTTTATATGTGTTATGCTTGTCGAGGTTCCAAAGAACTCGCTTGATTCGCGATAGTTGATTGAGAAATGGCTATTGCACCAAAAGCCTAGACGGTCACTAAGATTCAACGACTTTTAGTAAATAATAATCACCCATATAGCGAAATTGATGTTCAATCGATCACACCCCTAAGGATCCCTCTCTACTTGATCACTCCCGTTTCTTCGTAGTTGTTAATTATTCACTCTAATCCCCCCCAATTGACATTAATTGTCAAACTCCTGCCATTTACTTTAATTATTTAAAAACTGTCTACTTCTACAATCGATTAGAACACTTTTTTCACTTTGTAATTGAATTCTTTACTGTATCACTCCCTGTGGGATCGACCCCAACTCTTCGTTGAGTTAATACTTGATTGCGACCGTCTACACTTAAAATTGGATGAAGTGTATTTGAGCGTTATCAGACATAAATATACAAAAAACACATTCTTATACCCACACAACAATCACAAAGATACCAGCTCTTCAATAATGTAACTTGTACCCTTACCGCAAAGAAATCCCTTTGTTCCCACAAAATTTGAGTTCTAGTTCAATTTTTTAGGAACTCAGTATACGCTCACACTCAAAATTAAATTCAATATAGTACATGCACAATACCATAGGCTTTCCCCTATTTTCTACACTTAGACTTTTAAAACTGTTTAATCAGGATCAATATATGACTTTCTTAGCTTATAACATTGGCTTAGGGTCATATATGATATAGATGGATTCAAAGTGACTTTTATGCCCTTCTAGACATTACATTGGCTAGTTTCCTCTTTTACATCCAACTCGGGTATCACATTTTCCTTTCTTTTTTTTTCTCCTCATTTGTTCATTTAAGCTCTGGTGTGGCTTTTCTACGCATTTCCTTTTTGTTTCAACTTTTGCTTCAGCTTTTTCATTTTTTTTAATTTCTTTAAGCTGCCACACCCTCTTAGTCTTTAATTTTCTCTTTTCTCTCCACACAACTCTTTTCATACCCCTTTTTGTTTCTTGTTTTCCTCTCTAGTGGCCACCATCAACTTAGGCTTTTAGCCTGAGTTGAGGTACACGATTTCAAATCAGGGACCAGGGTCACAACAAAGGGTTCCTATGTAGTAGCTATCCTCATCGTAGGCTTTTTACCTATGTTGAGATGCACATTGTCCAAGAAGGGACTAGGACCAAAATACAGGTTTAACAATTTTCACGAGGAAGGTGAGTTGGGTAAATTGAAAGAATGGTCTAATTTAGGCTCAAAACTTTGGATCGAAGGGAGCATTTTTTCATTTGGTTGGTTATTTTTTTTGTCTTAAGTGGCTCAATATTAATAATGGCCTATGATCCTTTCATAATTCATAGTGAAATCATCTTAGCAAGACTAATGAGGCAAGTTCTAGATTGACACATACAATATGTATACACAAACATCCTCACACGCACATGGCACATCGTTTCACTATCAAATCATCAGTTTATCTTGTTCATGCTAAAACTTAAGTCATGTTGTCTAATCGATTCCTATAATGTCACACAAAGATCCTACATATTTGATTTATCAATCACACAGATATATCACATAATTCAAAATTTTGGAAGGGTGTCAATTACATGCTCTATTGCCATCATGCTTTTATTTCTTTTCTATTTCTACAATTAACAATCCTAAACATGCCGGTTCAACATAAATTAAACAGTTCTTTGGGGAAAAAAACACATGCAAGAAAACCCCAAGGAAAGATTTCGAGTGTCCGAGCTATTTAGACTTCACCCCAACACTCACAATCAATTAGACCCACCCCACATGGAAAACAGTGCAATGCCCTTAATGCACAAATAAAGTAAAACATATGGTGAGACAAACCTGTGGCGCTCAAGCACCGAAGAACTATCAAGAGGCTGGTGGGCCTAGTAGCCCCGAACCCAATGTATCAATATGTGTGGCCCCGTCAGTGATACCCTCTAAAATAACCAGAGGAGCACCATCAATAGTTCCCCTCTACACGAAAGCTCTTGTTGCTAACTCCCTCAATCTACGCTGTCGGATCTCCTCATCGACTAAAGATTGGTGTTGTGCAGCCATAAACTACGGCCTCTCTCATTTTTTCGCTCTCCACTCCTACTCCGTATAAAAAACATGATCAAGGGTCCGTGTGCACTTTCCTTGTGTACGAGAAAGGTCATGTGAAGGGGACTCATCACCAAATAAGGCAAAAATCACATCGCCTCCGGCATCAACGGGGGAAGGCTCTGGTGCAGATGAGCCAGTAGTAGTCAATGCATCTATGTTAGCCCAAAGAGCGGCTAACTCCGTCTGGAAGCCTGAGAGGTCTATAGTCGGTGCAATCTTAGGCCGGTCTAGCATCCTTAGCTCAAAGGCATCAATCCACTTATGAACTTCCTGAATCTTCTCTTCAACGACTCTCTCCATCCTCACCTACAAATCTTTCATAACTTTTCTCATCCATGCCCTAATATGTTGTAGAAGTGTCGCCATCTGAGTCTCCAACTTTTAGAGTCTGGCTAATGAAACATGGCGACCCCTGAGATAAGTAGGGAATGTGGTCTGCTCTCAACTGGGATGGAAGGTGGAGGAGAAGTCTCAGCATGCTCAGTAGTAGGGGCTGGAATGGTGCCCTCTTAGGGCTGCTCGGGTGCAAGTATTTCGCCCATAAGCGACATGTTAATCTAAATTTCCCGACGTGGTCCTGCAAGGTTTGCCTCATCCTAAATTAGATCGACATCTATGGTCTTAGTCACCTCAACCATCCGATCAATCCCTAAAATTTGAACATTAGCCTCTCTACACAGGCGAAATATCAAACAAAGGAATGAAAACATGGTTGTCTTTCGAAATGCCCTCTTATGTATCTCAACAATTAGAATACGGGTGAAATCAATCTCATACCCCGCCATCAAACATGAAATCATGATAGCCCAATCCTATGTCAACTGGTTATCTATCATCGTGGGGGACAATCTGGCCCAAATGATCGACCACCAAAATTTTGCAGCAAAATTCAGTGTGGCCTTCTTAATGGAGAGTGTTAAGTGTCGGACCCACTCAGTTCCAACCCCCTCCTCAGCAATATACCCGACTACCCATCGAAGCAAGGCCTCTCCCTGCTCTTTTTCTCTCATAGATGTTGTATTTTGGACTAGCTCTATCCGGCGGTCAAACTTAGTTGTGCTAATCGGTTGAGCATGAGATAGGAAGTATATAAAACGGTGGACTGTGGTCTCAGATAAGTTACGGGAATACCCCGTACTAGACTAGTTAAGAGTGGAGGCTGAGATATTTCATTTGACCTTGGAGACAAGGCATTCTTCACCGTGGCTCCGTAGGAAGCATAAAACTCCATAACTTTAAAAGGATTATATTTTCCTAGTGCCTCCACCATCCACTCATATCTATGCCTTTGAAAAACTCATGTATGGCTGGTATAATGTAGAGGCTGCCTGTGAGAACCCATCGCTCTTCTGTAATGGATCAGGGATAGTTTAGCTACACATTTCCCTTCATGGCATCTATATAAGTTCGAAAAATCCCTTGAACAACCATCTATTTGGCTCACAGGCAATGCGTACCAGCTCAACTGGCTTAGTGGAAGGGGAATCATGTGCCTCACAAGAATCAGATACATCACAAGATGATGCTGCGACTGAGTCTGAGCCGAAGCATAACTTGGACTGTGCACTGGAGGATGCCCCCGATTGTGACTCTCCACTACCTTATCCTAAATTTTGTGCTACCTCCTATGACTAGGAAGCACTATCATGACTGGTGGAGTTCAACGCCTCCATCACCAGAACTATTTTGAGCTGCCTTTCTTGTTGGCGCGTAGTCTAGGGTGTCTTGGGTGAATCATTAGTAGTGCCCAGGTTGAACTCAGACCCGCTCAACTCTTCATCCCTAGGCTCATTCACTAGCTGCAGTCGGGCCAAAGGGGCAGTGGACTTAGACTTCCCCTTACATTGGTAAGTGTTTGGTTTCTTTGGTGGCATTGTACCTATGAAAGACTTGTTAGTACCCAAACATACAAAGCAAAGAAAGAAAAGAAAAGAATGAAAATAAAACTACAAAACCCATAGAAATTTTTTTTTTGCAGAAAAGATTACAGTTTTTGGTCCTACGGTTGGTTCTTACGGATCGTAGATGCTTCTACAGGCCGTAAAACCCAACCGTAGGAAAGGAAGTCAACTTTTTAGTTTCTGAAGTTTCAATGACGGTTTACCAGGACAGCCCGTCAAAGTTTCTATGGACCATAAGCAAAACCTTGATTCCTAACTTAGGCTACATTTTTTAGCTTTAAGATGATGGGACTTGATCTACGGTCCGTAGGAATTCCTACGTTCCGTAGATCAAAGTCGTCAACCCTAATATTAGCAGTTTTTAGGACCAACTTTTATGCATTAACACATTTTCAACATAAACCCATCCTATCCTAGGTCTAGAACATGCATTTCAGCATATGAATTCCCATGTAAATCCGTCATCCTTAGGGCTTACACTTATCATTTAATCACAACAACAAATAGCACCACATAAACCCTAATTCAAGATTACATTAGATATTTACACACTATGGATGATACAATTATACTCGACCGAGTACTACTCACATATGACCATCATTCCTAGGGCTACAACAATTAACTTCAAATAATCACTCAAATTTGTAACCCAAGATTAAGTAGCAACTTCAATTTCAACTAAAATTTTAATCTATTTAAGACAAATTCAATACCTTTTAGAAGAAATTCAAAGTTGCGTGAGTGTGTACGTCCAGAACTCAACAACCAAGTTCTTAATTCCTGACTCGCGACTGCCTTTTGTTATTGGGTAAGAATAAATTTTTATAAAATGGAAAAAAAAAAAGGGAAGAAGATGGGAGGATGCTTTTATAGAATGAGGAGTGGGATTTGAGGAGTTAGAAATTGATGAGGAAGGGTGGGAAAGATGGAGGGTGTAACAGTTGAGGATTGTAACGCTTGGGAATGGGAGGAAATGAGGGATGAATTCAAAATTTGGGGGTTATATTGGAAAGGGCCATGGTTCGGGTTATTTAATTTATGTAGACAGGTTCGATGAAAGCCCGTCAATGTCCATAGTCAGTACTGCAGTCCATAGTTGGCCTCCATCATTTTATGCAACACTTGGCAAAATTCAAGAAACATTCCTGGGGTCTACGACTGCAGACTACAGACCGTCAAAGTCTATACGGTTCATACTATGCACCCGAGACTTAAAGCTGCAAATTTATTGGATATTAAATTCTATAGATGCCATCTACGGTTCGTTAACTAAACAACGACTCGTAGATGAGAAGCGTGGAACTAGTCCTTAATGACTTACATGGCACCAAGATTCTATGGATCAGACCTACGGTCCATAAGTTGCCTTACGACTCGTAGGTCCAAACCGTAGGACCTTCTGCAATTTGAAATTTTTCCCGATTTTTCTTTTTTTCCTGCACATGTAGCAAACATTAGGACTTCCTTTTACAATTTTTGACACTTTTTGGACACGGACCCTAGACTTACCTATTCTAAAAGTCACTAGAAAACTTTCAAACATAAAAATCACTAGAGAAATTTTAAACATAAAAATCACTAGAAAACTTATTAACTAGCTAGATTACATCTTGCGTTGCCTCCCAAGTAACACTTGATTTAACTTCGCAGCATGACGCAGACCCCTTGACTACTCAGACTTCATTAAGATCCCATTCTTCGATCACCTCTTTGACCTCCTCAGATAGACCCAACTAGATTTTGGTCCTTGAATCTTGTTCCTTCCTCATTCTCAAGTTCATCTGTTCCGTGTGAAAACACTTGTACAACTCTAAATGATCCCGTCGACTTTGATTTGGGCTTGCCAGGAAAGGCACAACCTTGAATTGAATAGAAGTACCAAATAACCAGAAGCAAATTCACGCTTTTCGATCTTTCTATCATGGTACTTCTTCATCTTTTCCTTATATAAGGTTGAACTTTCAAATGCTTTTAGATGAAACTCTTCAAGTTCTTTCAACTCAATCAACATTGACTTGATGCGGCATCCCAATCTAGATTCAACTTCTTGAGTGCCCATATCGCTTTATGCTCTAACTCTACAGGCAAGTGACAAGACTTCCCAAACACAAGTTGGTAGGGAGACACACCTATGGGGGGGGGCCTTGAATGTAGTGCGATAGGCCCATAGAGCATCATCAAGCTTTCTTGACCAATCAGTTCCCTTTGCATTCACAGTCTTTGCAAGGATTTGCTTAATTTCTCTATTTGACACTTCAACTTTCCCACTAGACTGCGGATGGTAACTAGTTGCTACACTGTTTCGAACACCATACTTCTCAAGAAACGCCTTGAATAACTTATTACAAAAGGGAGAACCTCCATTGCTGATAATCTCCCTTGGTGTACCAAATCTGGAGAAGATATTCTTTTTCAGGAATGCGGTGACACTCTTTCCTTCTTTGTTTAAAAGTGCGATAGCTTCCACCCATTTCCATACATAGTCAACCACCACTAGAATGTACTTCATCCCATTCGAACTCACAAATGGACCCATAAAGTCAAGGCCCCACAAATCAAACAGTTCAATCACCAGAATAGGAGTCAGTGGGAGTTCTTGCTTCCGAGAAATACCTCCCTCTCTTTGACAACGATCACAAGACATGTCGAAATCATGATTATCTTTTTGAATAGTAGGCCAATAATACCCACACTATAAAATCTTATGAGCAGTCTGGATACCACTGTGATGGCCACCAATAGGAGAAGAATGGCAAGATTCAAATATACTCATCATCTCTACCTCAGGAACACAGTGACGAATAATCCCATCAGCGCATACACAAAAAAGATAAAGCTCTTCCCAGAAAAACTTTTTCACATCAGGCATGAATTTTCATCTTTGGTGGAATGAAAAATTGAAAGGCACCACATCACTCGCCAAATAATTAGCAAAATCTACGAACTAAGGGATAAGATCAAAAGAAGCAGCCAAAAAATGTTCGTGTGGAAACGTATTGTCAATTTCAACTCCATCAGCTAACTTCAACATTTCTTCTTCCTCTAATTTGGAAAAGTGATCAACAACTTAATTTTTCATTCCCTTTCTATCTTTTACCTCAAACTCGAATTCTTGCAACAATAACAGGGATCGAACTAGTCTTAGTTTTGCATCCTTCTTTGCCATAAGATAACTTAATGGTGAATGATAAGTGTGCAAAATGACTTTCGTGCCAATCAAATAGGATCTAAACATTTTAAATGCGAAGACTACATTAAGAAATTATTGTTCAGTGACATTATAGTTCTTTTGAGAAACATGTAGGGCTTTGCTCGCATTATATATGGGATGTAGAATCTTCTCTAGCCTTTGCCACAATAGTGCACCAAGTGCCACCCCAATACTATGCCATGTGTCACCCCACTCGCATCACACAAAACATCAAATGGTTGTCCCCAATCTGGTGAAATAATGATCGGTTCAGAAGGGAAGATCTCTTTCAGCCCCTCAAATACTATCAGACAAGCATCATCAAACTCAAACTTCATCTCTTTTTTTGAGCAACTTGCACAATGGGTGTGAAATTTTGGAGAAATCTTTGATAAATCTCCTATAGAAACCAACATGGCCTAGAAAACTTCTAACGCCTTTCACAGAGATCGGTGGTGGGAATTTTTCAATCACCTCAACCTTTGCTCTATCAACCTCGATGCCTTTTTGTGAAATCCGATGACCCAAAACTTCACCTTCTTTCACCATGAAGTGATACTTCTCCTAGCTTAGCATAAGATTGCATTCTTCACAACGTTTCAGAACACCACTCAAATGTGCCAAGCAATCATCAAACAAGTCACCAACCACAAAATAATCATCCATAAACACCTTAATAGTATCTTCCACCATATCAGAGAATATATACATCATGCAATGTTGAAAAGTTGTTGGTGCATTATACAACCCGAATGACATCCTTTGGAAAGCAAACATCCCATAAGGACAAGTGAAAGTAGTCTTCTCTTGGTTTTCCAGAGATATAGAAATCTGATTGTAGCCTGAATACCCATCTAGAAAATAGTACAAACCCTTTCCAGTGAGACGATCCAACATTTGGTCCATGAATGACATTGTGAAGTGATCTTTCTCTGTCCCTGCATTCAACTTACGGTAATCCATGTAGACCCTTCAACCAGTGACATGCCTCATCGGGAGAAGCTCTTTATTTGCGTTGGGAACCAGAGTGATTCCACCAATCTTTGTCACACATTGAACCGAACACCCAATTACTATCAGTGATCAGATAAACTACCTAGCATCTAACCACTTGATAATCTCTTTCTCAACAACTTCTTGCATTGAATTCAATCTTCTCTGGTGCTCGATACTATCATACATGAGTTAGATCTTGTGAGAACTTGTAACCGGTGGAATACCAACAATGTAAGTAATAGTCCATCCTTTCACCCCTTTGAAGCGCTTCAACAACGATATCAAAGCCTCTACTTTTCCTTTGTTTAAATCAGCAGCAATAATGACCGACATAGTATAATTTTGGCCGGAACAAATACCTCAAATGAGATGGGAGAGCCTTAAGATCAAACTTCAAAGGCTCATCAATAGATGGTTTTGCAGGGGGAGTTTTTTGATTCTTCATATCTAGATCCAACTTCTTTGGTGAACGATGAGTGTAATTAACCTGATCAAGTGCAACAACTAACTCATCATACTCATCAATGCACTCTCTATCAAAATTCATGATCACGACAGCTAGTGATTCCACACCTAATCTCTCCTCAATAGATACCTCTGGTTTCTCCTCAACAATATAATTCACAAAGAATACCGGTTTAAGATCAATTTGATGCTTAATGGATTTCCAGATACACCTCTTCATTGTTCAGTCAAAATTTCATCTGCTCTGTTTCTATATCAACTAAAGCATGCCCAATATCAAGGAATCATCTTCCTAGGATGATAGGCACTTCGTCAACCTCACACTCTAATATCACAAAATCTACCGGAAATATGAATGCTCAACCTTAACAGGAACATCTTTTAATACTCCAATTGGTTTCTTCACAGTTTGATCAGCCATAAATCGCCACATTGCAGTCGATTTGGAGGCTCCAAAGCCCAACTTCTTGAACATCAACAACGACATCAGATGTATGCTAGCACCCAAGTCACATAGGGTCTTAGTAAAGTGTAACATGTCCATGGTACATGGGATACTAAAAGCTCTGGGATCCTCCAAATTTTTCACTAACAATCTAGTAGAAATGGCACTGAAATGCAGCAACTTATCATCACCTTCAAAACTGGCAGCCCTCATTTTGGTCACAAGATCCTTCATGAACTTAGCATAGCCATGCATATGTTCTAGTGCTTTAATAAAGAGAACATTAATCAATAATTGTTTCAACATGGATATAAACTTCTGATACTTTACTTTTCAGTCTTCTTGACCAACCTTTGTGGGAAGGGAGGTGGAGGTCTTATCATTGGAATGATCTTTTGAATGACTTGATCTTTCTTCTCATTCTGATCTTTTTATTGTTCCACTACTTCAACTTCATCCTCCTCTGGTTTCTTATCTTTTTCTACACCAGTCGACATAGGAGGGTCAATAGTCTATTTTCCAACCCTAGTAGTAACTGCCATACAATGTCCATCATTCTTTAGTTTTGGAATAATACTGCATGTAAGTGTTTCTTGTTGGAGCTGATTTGAACTTGAAGATAATTGTCTCAGCTGCTCAATCTCTCTAATAGATACTGCATGTGAATCTACCTTTTGCCCAATGCTCGATAAATCAGTCACATCTTTTTCACATTGTCATCAATTGAGTCAAACCTTTTCATCATCTTAGCCATCATATCCTCAATGCGATTCAAACTTGATCCTCCATCTGGATTCCCTGGTGGAACATAAGGGCCACTCTTATCATTTATGTTATCATACCCATTCCTGTTGTCGTTGTTATCACAATTGTAGTTCCCTTCACGATTGTAATTATTTTAGTTCCGACCATGATTTACTTGACCCTGATACCAATTTTCCTAGTTTGATGCTTTGGTGTTGGTCCGAAAACCCCTCGTTTGATCATTCACAAAGTTCGCATCCTCCTCATAGACATACTCATCAGTCATTGGTGCTCTAGTCTGATAGTTTACTGCATTGACTTTCTCATCACTTCCAGTGACATGTTTCAATACTAACCCAACGCCTGTTCTAAATTGCACCTTCTCTTCACGAATATCATCATTGGACTGATTCTATATAGCTTGTATCGTTCACTTTGTAGTAACCAACGTTCTAATTCTCCATGTCTTATTATTTTTGGGGTTTTATCCAGTTTCTCAGCTATCTCCTAAAATGTGTTTGCCCCGTAAGATCCTCCAGCGATAGTAACTAGCACAGATTTCCCATTGTCATCCAGCTGTTACACCTCAGAAATTGGGAAAGAAAGAAAATAAGTTTTTGGGTTGCAAGCTATGTCTACGGGTCCCATCTACTGACTGTAGAAGCTTCTACGGGCCTTAGTTGGAAACCGTAGGAAGAGGGAAAATAATTTTCTAAAATCAAGTTAGTATCCTTGTTTACGGTTCACCAAGAAGGCCTGTTTTCTTTGTACGAGCCATAGATAGGTCTCGTAGGTATGTCCTAGATTTAGTGTAATTTTTAGGGGTCAAGTTGGTTTCTACGATTGGTATCTATGGAACTTAGGAGGACCTACGAGCCATAGAAGAGTTCCATCGAAAGATTAGTGATTTCATGGTCTCAGTAGTTGATCTACGATTTACCAGTATGGACCGTAGAAAGTTCTACGGTCTGTAGGTCGAAATTGTAGGTCGAGTCCGACAGTTATTTTTAAAGGGATTTTGGGTCTTATCTTAATTGTTTTAATCCAAAACTATGTCATTTTTTCTTCTACCCTAAGCCCTATATAAAGTTTTTAAGCCCCAAATTATACTTTTCTATTCATTTTCCCGAATCCCCCAAATTCACTCCCCAAATTCTCTCTAGACTAAGGAAGAAGAAGAAGAGATAGGGTTCATCCTAGTTTCCAATCCTCCATTTTTTGGGGATTTAGGTATCAAGGTATGTGGATATTCAACTATGAAATCCTTTCCTACATGGGTACCCAAAGCTTCAAATTTTTAAATATCATGTTCAATTGTTTAAGTAAGGGTTTTAATTCAATCTTTAAGGGTTTATTCAATTGTGATTGATTATTATTAAGTCTTCTAATACATGATATTTAGTTGAAATTATGTTGAACCATGCCTAAATTATATTTTTTAACTATGAACCTGTGATGAACTCATGAACCTAGGAATTATGAATCTATGAAGATATGCATGTTTTTTTTATGAAATTGTTGTAAATGATTTGGGGATGCATTGAAAGGAATGTATCAATGCTATTGTGAAAGTATTTCTCACTTACTATTATGATCATGATTTTGAAAGGTACTTCACACATATAGATACACATGGGAAAATGTTTCCCATCTATATTGAATTGTGTTTAAAGAGCTATTCTATGATTGATTTTAAAAGTGTGGATTGGTATTGATCATTTTCTTTCCTATGTTATATTCAATTTTTACCTATACCATTGGGATTTAGACATAGCACCGAGAGCACTTTGAGGTGGAGGCTCCATTAGGGTAGTCTCTAGTAGCAAACACTAGTCCCAAACTACGTGCCCCTGTAGGATTGTCTTAAATGACCTATAGCTAGTTGATCCATGATGAGTGGTAGATTTTCACTCATTTAAGGTCTATTTAGCTCAATAATTGGTTACCTCAATGCCTAACTTTGTCCTTTTCTAATCAAATATTGATGATTTGCTGTTATGAAGGTAATTGGATAAGGCACAAACTTAAGCTTGAAAGAATGGCCAAAAAATGAAAAAGAAGTACAAAATGAACATTGTTGATCGCCTAGCATGAAGGGTGGATCGTCGACTGAGCAAGACCTTGCCCAATCTGACAGTGCATAGCACTTTTGTCTACCAAAGAGGGTCAACGAACTCCAGTATAAAAGGATGATATGCCGAATGAGAAAGACGGACCTGAAGCACATTGCCTAATCTGACAGTGTGCCAGGCAAAACTTTAATGCTCGAACGGTGAATTAAGGTTGTATTTAGTGATGCACTGAATGTGAAAGGATGACTCAATAGAGTTATGTAACACCCCGGAAATTAGTAGGCTAAACTAGAGCTAAAACGTGAGAGTTAGAGTCAAGGAGGTGGGCAAGGGCCAAGGGAGAGGACTAGGGCAGTCCACTCTTTCCTAGAAACTGCCCCAGTGACCACGACCACCACCATGGCTCGTGGTGAGGACCACGACATGTGGTATGGTCCGTGGTGGGCTAGGCAGTAAGCCTGCCAAGCTGCTCAAAAGAGGACCCTCCACCACGAGCCACTTGACGGCTTGTGAAGGCCACCAAGGGTCGTGGGAGGGGTCATGGCCTTTACATGGCCATGAGGGGGAAAGGAGTGGCCACCCTAGACACTGCCTCAAGTTCCACGGAGGGGACCACGGCTCGTGGTCATGACCACAGCTCGTGGGGCCTCTCGTGGTCCCTGGGCAGGTCACTTAAGTGAAGGGTGTTTTAGGGAAATTCCTTTTTCAGTTAGATTTAAGTTGGGTCATTTTGCCGAGACTTAGTACACCTATATAAGCTATTTTAACTCTTTAAACTCACCATTCAACTCATTATTTCCAAAACCCCAAATAAATCCCCAAAGTTCATCCTCTTTAAATATTCTCTCTCTAGAACTTGAAGAAGAAGAAAAAGAAGGAAGTTGGAGCTAGGGTTCAAGAAGCAAGGTTCTTCTCATAAAATTTATTGGGATTTGTTGTTAAGGTATGGTAGTCTTCATCCATGGATAGATTTCATCCATAGAGTCCCTTCAAAATCCCAATTTCAAAGATAGAAATCCCCAAATGTTAGGGTTTGATTCCAAAGTCATGGGTTCCCTTCAAACTTGATTCTAAAGATTGAATTATGTTATATTAAGCACTAATTTATGATTTCTTATGCTTTTTTATGATGAATCCCCAAGAACCCATGAAATCCCTATATTTCTCAATTGTGATCTTATGATGTGGGTCTTTGTTGATGAAAGAAGAATGTTATGAAATTATGCATGTAGTGATTGGGTTACTTGAATTATGATGATATCCATTTCTAATGTTTGAATTATATATGTTTTGATTGAAATAAAGTTTTGAACCTCAAGGAGGTAAAGTATGAGATTATGCATTTTTTATGAAATTTTATGCAATTGTATTGATGATGCTTGAGAGTGAAGTGTCAATGATTATGATGTTGTTGTTGTGTTGTTGAAAGGACATTCTCATATACACAACTATGCATGAGTTATGAAGGTTCTAGGGTCGAAAGGCTTTCTCACCTAATTGAATCTAAAAGCAAGTAATCATGGATGGTGAAAGGTTTTCTCACGCATTATCTAAAGAGTTATCTTAATGATATACCTTGAATTGGTAGGCTAAGGGCACCCTTTCATGAGTAATTAAAGAGCTATCGTAATTGATGTAACTCGAATCGGTAGGCCAATGGCACCCTTTCATGAGTGACTAATGAGCTATTCTAATGATCTATCTTAAATCGGTAGGCCAAGGCACCCTTTCATGAGTAATATAGTCAAGTCAAGATTTAATAACTAATCCGTGGGAATGTAATGCTTAGAATCGAGTGGATATTGTATGTGATGGAAGCTCTCCCATAGAAAGGCCGGGTTTCTAGAAGTAATCTCTTGAGATGGAAGCTCCTCCGTAGAAAGGTAGGGTTTCTAGAAGCAATCTCTTGAGATGGAAGCTCCTCCGTAGAAAGGTAGGATTTCTAGAAACAATCTCCTTATCCCATAAACTATGTGCCTAATAGGTTATTAGCTAGTGGATCCACCCTAAGCTAAGATGTTCCGGTTCTACCTTAGGCAATTAGACCAACCCTACCCGGTGAGGGAGTCATCGGATTCCATGTGAAGCTCACATGGTCTCATGTCGGTTAAGGCTTATTACCCACAATAACAAGAAGTGTAATATTGAACTAAGGTATGCTTAAATAAGTATCCCGTAGGGTTCAAAGTAATCATGAACTAAGTCATGCTTAAAGAAGTGTTTGGTAAGTGTTCTAAGTTTTAAAAGATAATGCTAGCTTACATTCAAGATGATGTTTTGAGTTATGTTTTCCAACTATCTTTATCATGATGTTTAAACTTGATAAAGTGCATACATTCAAACAAAATGTCCCTTTTAGCATGATTTCAATGTTTTTATGCATGGCTATCATACTTAGTGCATTTTTGTACTAACGCCTACTTTTCCTATATTTTCCCCATGTGTAGGGTCCAGTTCTCGAGGTGATCATTCTAGTGGCTAAAGCTTGGACTTGTGTATCTTCCTAGCTTGTTGGTGAGTCCTCATGGTTCGAGGACGGCTTTTTTCATGTTGTAGTTTTGTTTCAAGTATTTCCCTTTCCGGATATGTTATATGGGCTAGGACCTATTTCATTCAAACATTGTAATAGATGGCTATGTTGAGACTTAGTGTCTAGACTTCCGCTTTCGTTTATGAAAATTTTAGACATTGAAATGTGTTTTTTCTCTTATTGTTCTATTGCTTATGTTATGAAGACTAATAGGCTTGTATGGAATGCTTCGGGTTTCTATACGCCATGTTACATCTAGGGGGTACCCCTGGGTCATGAAAAACTTGGTAATCAAAGCATAAGGTTTAGAATGATTCTAGGATTATGTCTCATAAGCTACGTCTAGTAGAGTCTTGTTCATGAGTGTGAAGCGCACCACATTTATGAACGAGAAGCTACAAGATGACTAGGAAACTTCACTTCTTTCATTTCTCTTAAGTCGTGCCAAGAGTTTAACTCTATAAGGTCTTTCTTCTAATCCTTACCAATGGTCTACATGATATGACTACTCGAAGGGCTTTCGCTAGAAGGAATGAGGAAGGCAATATGAATGAAAGAGCTCCTCTTCAAGCTCCAGTTGATACTTTAGTTGAGAATGTTACTCATGCGGAGTTTAGGGTGGATTTTCAAGTTTTAGCTCAAGACATGACGGCTCAAGCCAATAGAGAGGTGATTGATCCCATGAACCCTCTGAAATTTTATGGCTCCAAAGTGGAGGAGGATCCTAAAGGGTTTATCGACATTTCTTGATAGGTTCTTTCCCTTTGAGTTGAGGGAGGCTAAGATGCAAGAGTTCATTAACCTTCGTCAAGGGAGTATGAGTGTGAAGGAATGTGCTTTAAAGTTCACCCAACTATCCAAGTATGCTCCAACTATGGTGGCGGATTCGAGGGCTAAGATGAATAAGTTTGTGATGGGAGTGTCTGACATGGTAGTCAAAGAATGCCGAACAACAATGCTTATCCAAGATATGGATATTCTACGCCTCATGGTGCATGCCCAACAAATGGAGGAAGAGAAACTTAAATAAATGAATAGGGAGGTGAAAAGAGCTAGGACCGGTGATGGGAACTTCTCTAATGCAAAGTCCGAGGGACAAGGTCGACCTAGAATTCAACAAAGGTTTTCCGGTCAAGTTTCCCCCGAAGCTCCTAGGTATAACCAAGAGAGGGTGTCTAACCTTAGACCTCAAGGAGAGAATGGTAGTGGATCTTATGTGACTAGGTCTACGTGTGTGAAGTATGGAAGGAAGCATGATGGTAAGTGTCTAGCCGGCATGGATGGTTGCTATGGTTAGGTAAGACTGGTCACGTAATGAGAGATTGCCTGGTGGTTATGGCTAAGGGAAGAGAGAACAAGCAAGCTCCTCCTAGTGGTTCAAACTCCAATGCTCCTAAGCGAAACCGGTTTTATGCACTTCAAGCTAGAGGTGAAGAAGAGTGTGCTCCCGATGTTGATTTCGGTATGTTGATAGTTTCTTAATTGGTTGTTTATACTTTATTAGATTTTGATATCATTTTTTTTGACATTTTGGTTGTACTCCTATTATGCTCCTATGTGATGGTAGAACCCGTATAGTCAATTGTTAGTACCCGAATGAGCCTATCCGAGAGTGGAAGGGGGAAATCTATGTCATGAGTTTGGGTAGTGTGGCTCATATTGAGGAGGATAAGAAAAAGTTAGTTCGAGATGTTCATAGGTTGGCCCGGTTAAGTGTTTAATTAGTGGACTCCACCAAGGGTGGTGCTATGGTTACAATGGGTCTGATTATCTTTGGTGACATGTGAAAGTTCAGCAAGGGCTTGATCCGATTTTAGTTGACTTCAAAGGAAGCGGTTCTTAAGGAATTAGTTGAAGCTTTCTCCCAAAGGGGAGATGGTATGCTTGGATAGCAAGGTTGTTGAGTGTTCCTAATGTTCATGATTTGATCCACTGGGAAATTTCGCCTATGAAGGGTGCTATGAGATTGGTAAGGAAGGGAAGTTTAGTCCCCGGTATGTAGGCCCATACCAAATTTGGAGGCATATTGATAAAGTTGCCTATGAGTTAGATTTTCCAAGTGAGTTGGCTTTGATGCATCCGGTATTTCATGTTTCTATTCTCAAGAAGTGTGTTGGAGATCCGACATCCATAGTCCCTTAGGAGGGTTGAGAATTGATGAAAGTTTTCTTATGAGGAAGTTCCGGTAGAAATTCTAGACCGGCAAGTAAAGAAATTGGGAAACAAGGAAGTTGCTTCCGTAAAGATGTTGTGGAGGAATCATTTAGTTGAGGGTGCTATTTGGAAGGCCGAGGCCGATATGATGTCCCGTTATCCTCATCTTTTTCCTTCTACTGTTATTCTAGCTTGAGATGATGACTTCCTCTTGAGTTTCTCCAAGTTTTGGGAGTCATGTGTGTTATTTGAGTTTTTCCATGATTTCACTATGATATGCATGTTCACGAGAAATTTATGTTTAGTAAGAAAAATGAGTTTTTATGATTAATTTTCCTCATGTTGTTGTGCATCGAGTAAGAGTTGCCTATATGCTTCATGAGACGAATTGTTGAACATGCTTTAGTTATGCTTTTTGAGAGTAATTGCATAGAGGCTCCATGAGATTGTGTTGAGAATGCTTTTAGTTTGGAGAAGGTAATTCCACCTATGAATATGAGAAATGTTGGGATTTCATGCATAATGGGTTGTTGGATGTAGTTCCTACTTCCTTGAGATGCATTGAGTATGTTTGAGATGGAGTTGATGTTTCCTCCTTTGAATTGTGCATTGTTTTGATGTTGCATGCATGATGGGCTTCTAGTCTCGGGTCTTTACTTCCGTAAGGTGTCTAGATCATCATTCGAGGACGAATGTTCCCAATGGAGAGATATTGTAACACCCCAGAAATTAGTAGGCTTAACTAGAGCTAAAATGTGAGGGTTAGAATCAAGGAGGTGGGCAAGGGCCAAGGGAGAGGACCACGGCAGTCCACTCTCCCCTAGATACTGCCCCAGTGACCATGACCACCACCACGGATCGTGGTGAGGACCACGGCACGTGGTGTGGTCCGTGGTGGGCTAGGCAGTAAGGTTGCCAAGCTGCCCAAAAGAGGATCCTCCCCCACGAGCCACTTGACGGCTCGTGAAGGCCACCAAGGGTTGTGGGAGGGGTCGTGGCCTTTACTTGGCCATGAGGGGGCAAGAAGTGGCCACCCTAGCCACTTTCTCAAGGTCCACGGAGGGGACCACAGCTCGTGGTCATGACCACGGCTCGTGGGGCCTCTCGTGGTCCCTGGGCAGGTCACTTAATTGAAGGGTGTTTTAGGGAAATTCCTTTTTAAGTTAGATTTAAGTGGGGTCGTTTTTCCTAGACTTAGTACACCTATATAAGTTATTTTAACCCTTTAAACTCACCATTCAACTCATTATTTCAAAAACCCCAAATCAATCCCCAAAGTTCATCTTCTCCAAATATTCTCTCTCTAGAACTTGAAGAAGAAGAAGAAAGAGGAAGTTGGAGCTAGGGTTCAAGAAGCAAGGTTCTTCTCATCAAATTCATTGGGCTTTGTTGTTAAGGTATAGTAGTCTTCATCCATGGATAGATTTCATCCATGGAGTCCCTTCAAAATCTCAATTTCAAAGATAGAAATCCCCAAATGTTAGCGTTTGATTCCAAAGTCATGGTTCCCTTCAAACTTGATTCTAATGATTGAATTATGTTATATTAAGCGCAAATTGATGATTTCTTATGGTTTTTATGATGAATCCCCAAGAACCCATGAAATCCCCATATTTCTCAATTGTGATCTTATGATGTGGATCTTTGTTGATGAAAGAAAAATGTTATGAAATTATGCATGTAGTGATTGGGTTACTTGAATTATGATGATATCCATGTCTAATGTTTGAATTCTAGATGTGTTGATTGAAAGAGAGTTTTGAACCTCAAGGAGGTAAAGTAGAGATTATGCAATTTCTATGAAATTTTATGCAATTGTATTGATGATGCTTTGAGAGTGAAGTGTCAATGATTATGATATTGTTGTTGTGTTTTTGAAAGGACATTCTCATATACACACCTATGCATGAGTAATGAAGGTTCTAGGATCGAAAGGCTTTCTCACCTATTGAATCTAAAAGCAAGTAATTATGGATGGTGAAAGGTTTTCTCACGAATGATCTAAAGGGTTACATAATGATATACCTTGAATCGGTAGGCCAAGGGCACCCTTTCATGAGTAATTAAAGAGTTGTCTTAATTGACGTAACTCGAATCGGTAGGCCAATGGCACCCTTTCATGAGTGATTAATGAGCTATTCTAATGATTTATCTTGAATCGGTAGGCCCAGGGCACCCTTTCATGAGTAATAGAGTCAAGTCAATATTTAATAACTACTCCGTGGGAATGTAATTCTTAGCACCGAGTGGATATTGTATGAGATGGAATCTCTCCCGTAGAAAGGCCGAGTTTCTAGAAGCAATCTCTTGAGATGGAAGCTCCTCCGTAGATAGGTAGGGTTTCTAGAAGCAATCTTTTGAGATGGAAGCTCCTCCGTAGAAAGGTAGGGTTTCTAGAATCAATCTCCTTATCCCATAAACTATGTGCCCTCATAGGTTATTAGCTAGTGGATCCACCTAAGCTAAGATGTACCGGTTCTACCTTAGGCAAGTAGACCAACCTTACCCGGTGAGGGAGTCACCGGATTCCATGTTAAGCTCACATAGTCTCATGACAAGAAGCGTAATATTGAACTAAGGTATGCTTCAAGAAGTATCCCATAGGGTTCAAAGTAATTAGGAACTAAGGCATGCTTAAAGAAGTGTTCCGTAAGTGTTCTAAGTTTTAAAAGATAATCTAGCTTACATTCAAGATGATGTTTTGAGTTATGTTTTCCAACTATCTTTATGATGATGTTTAAACTTGATAAAGTGCATACATTCAAACGAAATGTCCCTTTTAGCATGTTTTCAATGTTTTTATGCATGGCTATCACACTTAGTGCATTTTTGTACTAACGCCTGCTTTTCCTACATTTTCCGCAAGTGTAGTGTCCAGTTCTCGAGGTGATCATTCTAGCGGCTAAAGATTCGACTTGTGTATCTTCCTAGCTTGTTGGTGAGTCCTCATTGTTCGAGGACGGCTCTTTTCATGTTGTAGTTTCGTTTCATATATTTCCCTTTCCGGATATGTTGTATGGGCTAGCCCCTATTTCATTCAAACATTGTAATAGATGGCTATATTGAGAGTTAGTGTCTAGACTTCTGCTTTCGTTTATGAAAATTTTAGATTTTGAAATGTGTTTTTACTCTTATTATTCTATTGCTTATGTTATGAAGACTAATAGGCTTGTATGGAATGCTTCAGGTTTCTATACGCCATGTTACATCTAAGGGGTACCCCTGGGTCGTGACAAGTTCAACAACTGAGGTTCAAATACCTGTAGCCTAGATCATCACAAAGGCGAGGAACGAAGGGCGATTCACCTAGTAAATTAGGTGAGCCCGACTAATGTCGCCAAGTTGGTTGCAAAGTTAATTTTTGGCCCAAATTTTGGGAAAAATAAAAAGCCCAAATGATAGAGTTTAAGGGAGTTCGATTAGAGAGTTGAACATGAGAGTTCAGGAGAAAGCTTTGAGAGAAAAACACTTTACCTTTTAGAACACTTTTTCTAGTCTTCTTGGGGTTTTACAATTTGAATCTTGAATTCGATAATTTTAAGTTAAACCCAAAGTGGGTTTACTCTAAATTAATTGATTTCAAGTTACCCATGACTGCTTTCATGGAAGGTATACTTTCTTTACTTTTTGTGATGGGTGGCTAAAACCCCTAGATCTAGGGGTGCTATAATGGGGTTGGGTGTTAATTTAATGTAGTGAGTATTGTACTATGCTATGTTTTGTTGTTGTTCATGCATGAATTTGGTCTAATTATCATGAGGTTAATTCAAGAGTTAAGGATACAAACTTAATTCCTACTTCCGATCTCCGGTTGATGCTAGAAAGAGATTAATTGGAGTGGGTAATTAGTTCAATACTAGAAATTTAGGTTTGCTGTCCTTAACTTGCTCAAAAGAGAGGTTATGGGTTGGATCTATTTTCCCTATTCTTGAAAGAGGGAATATAGTAGAGTATTGGGTTGTTAAGAATTGGCATTAGATGAGATCAAAAAGAGATTCTAGGGGTAGATACTTTGAGATCGTAAGATGATTAGCGTCATTGAAGATGACTTAGCCTATTCATGTATGCACATCATTATAGAGCAACACACTTACTCCTATTTGACATTGATATCCAATCCCCGTACCCCTAGATTGCTTGTTAATTCTTGATTTTGTTTAAATCTTAGTTTAATTGCGATAAGTGATAACAAAAACTTTATATTAAGTTGGTGGTACCATCCACCCACTTGTTCTTACTATTCCAAATGAGCTAAATTAAAATCCAAATCTCTCAATAAAGAATTCTTCACGATATACTGTTTCCTATGGGATTCGACCCCGACTCTTTGCTGGGGTTTTACGGACTACGATCGCTAACCTTTTAATTGGTTTTGAAGGGTGATTTTAGGGTTATCAAAAATGGTGCCGCTACCGCGGAGCGGTAGTTGAGAATTTTTATTGAGAAATTAGATTTTAATTTTGTTTATTTGTAGTAAAGTTGTTGTTTCATGTTGTTGTTGGTTGATTTGTAGGTTGACGAGATGAGTGACCATGGGAGTGACAGTGATAGTCACTATGGTCAAAATGATAATATGGGTGACTTGAATGACATGCCCATTAATGTCATTCAAAGCATGAGAGCAATCCAAATACCTCTTATAACTAAGAGGATGGTGTTTCACATCACCGGTACTATGATACAATTGGTCCAGATGAAAGAAATTCTTTGGGGCCTATCTCATGAAGATCCCCATGATCACCTTAGGAATTTTAAGGAGGTGTGTGGACCCTTTGTGTTCAAGAATATCTCCTAAGAATCCATAAGGGTGGGACTATTCCCGTTCTCTATAGCGGGAGAGGGTACAAGATGGTTGGCAGAGTTACCAACTGATTCTATTATTTCATGGGATGAGCTAATGGAAGTGTTCTTGGAACGATTCTTTCCACCCTCGAAGATGATCAAACTTCGTCTCCAAATCCAAAATTTCAAAAGTCTTGGAGGTGAGCCCTTGCATGAAACATGGCTGAGGTTCAAGAAGTTACTCTTTCAATGTCCAACACATGGCGTTCCAGACAATTTGCTGCTACAATACTTTTATTGGAGCCTTGATTCAATCAATAAACGTGTGGCTGATAAATGAGTGTATGGTTGATGATGTGACAGTCTTATGATTTAGCTCCATTGTTGTTAGATGATATGACTAAGGTCAACCAAGCATGGCACACAAGTGAAGACCAAACACCCCTTCTACAAGTGGGCTAGAGTAAAGAACAAATCGAAAAGGACCATGAAAGGGATGAAAATATGGCCAAGATGATGACCTAAATCCATTTTCTATCCAAACATGTCATGGGAGGTTGAACTAAGTAACTGAATGCGGTTGGAACAAATAGTGGGCAGTGCCCGAATGATGCGAAATTTGAGGCATTATACAATGAAAAGGTTTATTACTTGGGAAATCAAGTGGGGGTTCTCATAACAATTATCAACGTCAAGGTGGGAACCACGGTTGGAACAAGGATAGAGATGGTGGTTGGAAAGATTGGAGGAGTTGAAATTGAAGAGATAGGGAGGTAGACAAAGATAGATACGTGCCTCCCCATGATCGTCCATGCCCAAAAGATCCAGCCGGTCTAGAAGAAAGCAAGACAGAAGACATGCTTGTGAGAATCAATAACAAGGTTGAAGGATCCGATAAGGTGTTGAAGTATTTGAAAAATTACTTCTCCACATTAACTCAAACGGTGACTTCACATTCAGTTTCGATCAAGGAGCTGGAGACCCAACAGGGTCAAATTGCCACTCATCTAAATCAAAGGCAAAAGGAAACTCTGCCTAGTGATACCATCCCAAACCCCAAGAATGATTTGTGAAGTTTGAGGACTATGTCGTGCCACGACGTTAAATAAAGAGCTTCTTGGGAGGCAACCCAGGTCTTTACTTTTGTTTTTACTGCTTTTGAATAACGTATGTTGTGAGTGCAGGTGGAAAAGAGGTGGAAAAATTGATAAGGGTAGACTGGGCGAGGCCATAACCTAAAGGACAATGCATCAAAAGCACTATGCAGACTGATTCTTGTCTGCCCTTTGAGCTTAAAAAGATAGAAAAGTGCATTGTCAAGATCGGCGATAAGAACTCCAAAGGGCGATCCGCCGAAGGGCATTATGCGGACTCCATCGGGTCCACCAAATCAACCTTCTGATTTGGTAATTGTTCTGGCAGGTTTGGCGAGCTTAAGCTCAAGATGGCGATACGCCGAACCCATTCAGTGATGTTAGTGAGTGCGCCGAACGGGCCTGGTATTAAAAGACCCAGGGTTATTTTAAATTCAAAAATCAAGACCCTTTAAATTTTTAGAGCCTTTTCGATTCCCCTTTCTTGCATTGTGCACTTTGAGTGATTTTTTGCCTCGTGTGAGTGTATTGGAAGTGCTAGGAATGCATTTGATTGGATCTCAAATTAACCCAACCCTGATTCCTCAATTTCTTGCTTGTTTTTAGGCACTAAGGTTGGTGTTTCGACTTCTAGTTGATGATTTTGAGTATAAATTGCATATAAGGTGTGGGATTGAGCCCTTTAACTGAGATTAAGTGTTTAATTTTGTTGGGTAGCATCATATTGTTGAATTTGAACTGTACCCATGTGATTTTGATTATGAATGCTTGTATAAATGGTGAATCATGATTGTATTGGTTAGAATGCTAAATTGAGTCGATATGCCTGCAGGGTCTATGTTTAATTGAATGAGAGTGAAGTCTGACTAGCTTAGTGTTGACACATTGCATGATTTTTCCCAATGATAGACAAGTTGACTACTTTCTTAAGGGAAAATTGTTAATTAGAGCAACACTTAGTGATAAATGGGGAAAATCTAAGTACCCATGGGTAGACAAGCATATAGGTGGATTGTAATTGTTGGGAGAAACTCGTATTTGTTGTGCATGTTGTATTTGAATATGAAATCTAGGAACTGGGCTGAAAATTCCTGTTTGGCGAGCTTGTCTTAGCTCGCCAAGGAAGATAGGTGAATCACCAAGTAAGACCCAACTCGCCTTCTTGTGCTTATGCATGTCCTTGGGTACTGTCCCATTCAACGGGCTTGTCTTAGTCCACCAAACTCATTTGGTGAATCGCCGAGTAGGAGATGATATCACCATTGATGCTTGTGTCTTTCCCTTTTGCACTGTCAGTATTAGTGGACTTGTCTTAACCCACCAAAACCAATTTGACAAATCACCGAGTTGGCATTCACTCCACCTTGTATGCTTGATCCCTTAGATTTGTGCTACTTTCCATTTCGGCGAGCTCACCGGAGCTCACCGATCCTGCTAGGCGATATGCCTTCACATTAGACGAGCATCAGGACTAATTTCAAGCTTAATTCAAAGCACTTTCGAATTTCGACTAACTTTCACAAATCTTATGTTGTAATATGTGCCCTTCAGGTAATGACAAATACAAAGGGTAAGAATGTGGTCCCCTTTAACATTGAGTAAGATGAAATATTTTCCGCCTCCTCTTCCTCAAAAAAATAAAAGGGACTCTCAATCAATGAGCCTTCTGAGGACTCAAATACTTAAAAAACCAACCCCCAGACACCTACGAGCAGGGGTAAGAAGGAGTGGAAGCATATTGCCAAAAAACAGGTGAATATCCGCTCAAAGTTGGTGTAACCGACACAAGACCCCAACCCTACATTTAGTGTTCTTCCAATTATAGCTCCACGAGCTTTAAATAGGCTCAAGGCGGATGAGGATCACACAATTTCGGAGGAGCACCGACTTTATACTGATGGGGTTATGAGTGAGTACCCTGCAATATGGAGAGCAATCAATTTCCACAAGTTGGAACAGTTCACAAGTGTCAGACAACCATACATACCCAAGTGGGTACGAGAGTTCTATGATGCCTATGCAAGGGCATTGCCAAAGAATAGGAAAGGGACTGTCTGGAAGACAGTGGAAGAAGTAGAAGTCCGAGGTAAGATGGTGCAGTGTCATAGCACAACGATTAATAAAGTAATAGGCACCCCGGATAATCTGACTAATGAATATAAGACCCGGATGACCACACCTTTGGATCAGTTAAAAGAGTGGCTGACCCCTCTAATATCTGGTGAGTCTTCACCGTTTTGGATGGCTGAAGGTGCCAAGATTGAAAAAAGGACCTAAGCATCGTAGCGAGGTATTGGTTTCGATTTATCAGTAGCAATGTGATGTCATCCCAATATGAGTCTATACTCAGGCATCCGAAGGCCGTGTTAGTTGGTACAATCATTGAGAGGGAGCAGATTAATGTGGGAGAGATAATTGTGGAAGAGATATTACTGTGAGACAGATAGGAACAAACCTCTCTTCCCTCCCCGGTGCTCATTACCCAGCTTTGCAAGAAAGCTAGAGTCCTATTTAGAGTAAAAACAAATGTCAGGATTACGCCAATCTCCTCTAGTGATATTCAGAGGATCGAGGCTGAGTTCTTGTGAGATGATGAGGCTCGGAGGAAGCCTCCACCACCAGAATCCACTAAGTGGTTGACCCTGCCACATTGACAGTTGAGACCAGCACACCTATTCCTTCGGTGGAGCAGGCAGGTATTCCTACTCCTTCTTCTGATGCTAGTTTTTCTTATTCCGCTACAACATCTGCACCTTCTATTTCTATGACCGCTACTAGTGTGACGCCTCCCCCTTCTCCTGTTGCACATCCTCCCCTGACTTAGGGACTTATATATCAGATGTGCAGTCTTGCCAGGTCAGTGGATGTTAGAGCTGCCCGGGTCGAGAAGAACTTGCCCTAGCTCATTGACCAGGCTATCCAGAATGCCTTGTCTTCTTTGACTGAGCGGGTGGTCAACTGTGAGAAGACGGTTCAAGGCCACACTTTGAGATTAGATTTGTTGACTATGAGGATAGCAGTTTTGGAGAAGTCTGAGGGTAGTTCGAGTGCTTTGGACAACCCTAGGGCTGAGGTTGCCACGTTGAGGGCTGAGGTGGTCTAGATTCAATCCATGGATATATCGACACTTTGAGGAGAGGTTCACCTTTCAGATATTGCTTCCCTTACACCTGAGATGCCTAGTGTTGCACCTTCCTCTTCTGTACCTGAGGTCACTGTAGATGTGTATGCTAAGGATGAGGAATTGGATTAGGAGACCGATGAGGAGGGGTTGAGAGAGGATGATCATGGGATTGCTGAAACCTTGACAGAGGTGCACAAGACCGAGGAGGTCATTATTCAGACTACCCTAGAGAGGTCTCTCCAAGAGACTTCAACTGTTGGGTCTAGTGGAGTCACTCCAGACTCCCCCACACTTCCTATTACTGAGACGGGCCCTAATGTCCAAGCTAAGCCTTTCTTGCCGCCTCCCGTGATTCTATTGTCCGGCATAGATGCCCAACTTCAGGCTTCTCCACTGGAGACTTTAGATGAGAATGATCCACATGCGTAGCCTGTCAGGGGGATCCTATATCTTAGCCTCACAGTATTACCTTTATTTTGCATTGAGGACAATACTTTGTTTTTTTTGTGGGGTGAGGGCCTTCATGACAATATTCCCCTTTTACTTGTATTTTGTTTATTTCGTATTTTGAACTTTTGTAGTTAATGTTTTGTTTATATTAGAGTGTTTCTCTTTTGGGAAAGTGTGTCTCTTTTACTTTTATTTTCTTTCTCTCTTGATGAATGCAACCCTCCATAAGTCCAAATCATGAAATGCTTGATTTTTTCATTAATAACAATTTGAGAATCGATTTTGTTCAGTATCGATGTCTTAAATAGTACTCATGATGAGCATTATGCGCAGCTTTGGTGTTGTGAGAGGAAATCTATGTGGTTACACCTTTTGAGCGATCTCTTTGAATCTTGTGCTGACTAGTTTATTTGGATGTGAGTCTTGCAATGAACAACACATGTACGCTTTTTATCTTTTTGGGATGTGTTAGATGAGTGTATTTCGAAGTGCCATATATGATGAGGTTTTCTTGAAAACATGCATGTGGAGTCCTAGAATTTTACTTGTTAGTCCAATTGGTTGAATCTTGGTGAATGTGGTACATGAGTTTTGGCAAAAATTCAATGAGGGAGACAAATTTTATATAAAGCCTATTGTGACTACCTTATGAGGATGTGAATCTATCTTGGCATCAATTGAGCCTAACCTCTTTGTTGACAACCAAAAGAAGCCTCTTGAGCCAAAACTACCCCTATCTTCTCACCAAAAATCCTTTTTGAAGCATTGTGATGTTCGAATAACCAACTTAGGCCAAAATCCTAAGTTGGGGGTGTGGATATGAAGGATGAATGAGAGCCTAGTGAAGGGCAAAAAAAGAAGAAATGAGACTCAAATGTGAAAGGTTTACAAAAAGAAGGAACCCCTCCTTATAAAAAAAAGTGTGTGTATTTATCATCAATTTGATGAGAATTTCTTGGAAAAATGAAAATGAAAAAGAGAAGTGGATGAAATAAAAGGGAGTTCTAAATAAATTGATGGAAAGTCAAGGTTTGAGTTCTCAAAGGAGAAAGAAGGAAAAGAACTTGAGACTAGGCGATGATGATTGCAACAATGCTTTGATTAGGTGTAAGTCACTAATCCAAATTGACCATGCCTTAACTCTCAGCTCCATTACAAGCCTAAAAGATCCTTGTGATCTTACATGAACCAAGTTGTTTGATGATTGGAAAATATGGGAAAACCTATGGGACAAAACCTGCCTGTATTTCTCTTTTGAGAGAGTGAGAGTTGCACTGATTCCTATTACCTTTATTTATTTGCTTTGTGAGAGCATGGAATCGTTCTTGATCTGAGGGCACTTGAATGCATTTGTTGAAATATGTTCTTACATTAGACAAGAAGCTAAAGTGAGATTGAGCTTGTGTTGAGACTAGCTAGTCATCATTTGAAGCTTTTTTATCATGATTTAGGGTCACATGATATTGAGAGTAGTCTTGCAATGACGCTTGCATGTTAAATCTCATTGAGTACTGTTGTGCACACCCTTATTGAGCTTATTGTGTTCTTGATTTATTTGAGGACAAGCAAAAGTTTAAGTTGGGGTGTTGATGAGTGGTAGATTTACACTCATTTAAGGTCCATTTAGCTCAATAAATGGTGTCCTCAATGCCTAAATTTGTCCTTTTCTAATCAAATGTTGATGATTTGCAGCTATGAAGGTAATTGGACAAGACATGGACTGAAGCTTGAAAGAATGGCCAAAAATGCAAAAGAAGTGCAAAACGAACATTGTTGATCACCTAGCATGAAGGGAGGATCGCTGACTGAGCAAGACCTCGCCCAATATGATAGTTCATAGTACTTTTTTCTACCAAAGATGGTCGGCAAACTCCAGTATAAAAGGTGATACACCGAATGAGAAAGGCGAACCTGAAGAACATCGCCCAATCTGACAGTGTGCTAGGCAAAACTTTAATGCTCGAACGGCAAACTAAGGTGGTATTAGACGATGCGCCGAACGTGAAAGGCTGACTTAATCAAGTTCACTAACTTAGGTTCAAACACCTATAGCCCAGAGCATCACAAAGGTTCGCCAAGTGAATTAGGCGAGCCTGACTAATGTCACCAAGTAGGTTGCGAAGTGGATTTTTTGGCCAAATTTTGGTAAAATATAAATAGCCCAAAAGATAGAGTTTTAAGAGAGTTCGATTAGAGAGTTGAGAAAGAGAGTTCAGGAGAAAGCTTTGAGAGAAAAAACACTTTCCCTTTTAGAACACTTTTTTCTAGTCTTCTTGGGGTTTTACAATTTGAATCTTGAATTCAATAATATGAAGTTAAATCCAAAATCGGGTTTACTCTTAATTTCATGATTTCAAGTTATCCATGGCTGCTTTCATGGAAGTATACATTTTTTACTTTTTGTGATGGGTGGTTAAACCCTAAGATTTAGGGGTTCTCTAATGGGGTTGGGTGCTAATTTAATGAAGTGGGTATTGTGCTATGCTTTGTTTTTGTTGCTGCTCATGCATGAATTCGGTCTAATTATCATGGGTTAACTCAAGTGTTAAGGTTGCAAACTTAATTCCTACTTTCGATCTCCGGTTGATGCTCGAAAGAGATGAATTGGAGCAGATAATTAGTTCAATACTAGCAATTTAAGTTTGATGTCCTTCAATTGCTCGAAAGAGAGGTTATGGGTTGGATCTATAGGCCCTATTCTTTAAAGAGGAAATAGTGTAAGGTATTGGGCTGTTAAGAATTGGAATTACATGAGACCGAAAGGAGAATCTAGGCGTAGATGCTTTGAGATCGAAAGATGATTAGCGTCATTGCTGTTGACGTAGCCTAATCATGTATGCACATCATTATAGAGGAATATACTAACTCCTATATGACATTGATATCCAATCCCCGCACCCCTAGATTGCTTGGTAATTCTTGATTTCATTTAAATATTAGTTTAATTATGATAATTGATAACAAAAACTTTATATTAAGTTGGTGGTACTATCCACCAAATTTGTCTTACTATTCTAAATGAGCTAAATTAAAATCCGAATCTCTCGATAAAGAATTCTTGACGATATACTGTTCCTTGTTGGATTCGACCTTGACTCTTCGTTGGATTTTTACTGACTATTATCGCTCACCTTTTTAATTAGTTTTGAAGGGTGATTTGAGCGTTATCAATCCACTTTAGCAAATGATAAATGTACAGATTCTACCTTGGCAAGTAGATAACCCTTATTTCGGTATGGGGGATATACTGGATTTCATGACATAACTCTCATGGTCTTATTGTAGGTTAAAGCTAAGATCCCACAAAATTACTATGTTTTCTTCAAAGCTATTCTTATGTACCATATTTCAAATGCATTGAATATATCTTATGATTTTCGTATTTTACTTCTTTAAACCTTTAATTGTTAACATCTGAATATGGACTTTATTATTAGCTTACCCCACACTCACCGCCAACATGACTCGATTTGGGTTTTTGTAGATCATATGATGAAGTCGGTTCATTTCATTCCCATCAAGGTTTCTCATTCGACGAAGGACTATGCTAAGTTGTATATAAGGGAGATGGTTAGGTTGCATGGAGTGTCCCTATCCATTATCTCCGATTGTGGTACCCAATTTACTTCACAATGTTGGAAGTCTTTCCAAAAACTACTTAGTACTTCTGTCAAGCTTGGTACGGCCTTTCATCCTCAAATCGATGGGCAAGTGGAGTGTACTATACAAACATTGGAAGATATATTAAGAGCTTGTGTCATTGACTTCAAGGGTAATTGAGATGATCATTTTCCTTTGATTGAGTTTGCTAACAATAATAGCTATCATTCAAGCATTGGTAGGGATCCATTTGAGGCTCTTTATTGTAGAAGGTGTATATCTCCTAGAGGTTTGTTTGAAGTAGGTGATGTTGCTTTGATAGGTTCCGAATTGGTACATGAGGCTATGTAGACAGTTTGGCTTATTAGAGAAAGATTGAAAGCGGATCAAAGTCGACAAAAGTCCTACGTAGATGTTAGGTGGAGAGATCTTGAGTTTGATGTAGATGATTGGGTTTTCTTGAAAATTTCACCCATGAAGGGTGTGATGAGATTTGGAAAGAAAGAAAGCTTAGTGCCTATTGTGTGGGTCCATAATAGATTTTGAGGTGTATTGGTAAAGTTGCTTATGAACAAGATCTGCCTAATGACTTAGCATCGGTGCATCCGATTTTCCATGTCTCCTTGTTTAAGAAATGTGTTGGTGATCTGACATCTATTATACCATTAGAGAGTGTCGCGATCCAGGGGTACACCCTAGATGTAACATGACGTATATAACCCCGAAGGACTCCATACAAGCCACTTAGCTCTCATAACATAAGAAATAGAATAATAAGAGTGAAACAATAGTCCAAGTCTAAAACATTTTATAAAATTAAAAGCGGAAGTCTAAACTCATGTATCATCATTGCCATCTAATACAGTAGAATCAAATTGGGCCTAGCCCATACATCATGTTCAAAAGGGAAATACATGAAAGAAATTAAAACCATAAATCCATCCTCAAAGCATGAGGACTCACCAAAGCTCGAGAAATCATGAACTCTACTACTAGCCACGAGACTCAGAAACCTATCTATCGGACCCTACATTTGAGAAAAATGTAGGCAAGAGTATTCGTTAGTACAAAACAATGTACCAAGTATGATAGCCATGCATAAAACATTTAACACATGCTAAAAGGGACATTTCATTTCATGACATGCAATTGACCAAGCTAAACATGATATAAAAGCTTTATAAAACATAAGTCATAGAATCATGGTCAATGAAAGCTAACTTCATCTTTAAAACTTTTGAACTCATGTGAGATACTTCTTGAAGTAACCTTAGTTTATTGTTACTTGTGGGGAAATAGCCTTAACCTACAAGAGACCATGTGAGCTATAACATGATCCCCCGGTGTCTCCCACACCGAAAAAGGTGGTTCTACTTGCCTAAGGTAGAACCTAGAACATCTAGCTTAAGTGGATCCACTAGCTAATCAACCTATGGGGGCACATAGTTATGGGATAAGGAGATTGCTACTAGAAACATGGCCTCTACTACGGGGGAGCTTCCATCTCATGAGATTACTTTGGAAACCCGACCTCTACTATAGGAGAGCTTCCATCTCACTATCAATATCCACTCGGTACTAATCATAAATTCCCACAGAATAGTCATTTCTTACTTGAATTCATTACTCATGAAAAGGTTCCCTTGGACAACCAATCCAAACTAGTTCATTAGGATAGCTCTTACTCTTGATTCATTTAGGTGAGAAAGCCTTCCAACCTAAGAATCCTTTCTATGTGAGAAAACCTTTCACATCATGCTAGTTATGTGTTTATGAGAATGTCTTTTCAACAACAAACAACAACATCATCATTGGTACTTTACTCTCAAAGCACCCTTAAAACATTAGCATAAATCTCATAATCAATGCATAAGTCCATAATTCACCTCTTGAGGTCAAAACCCATTTTCAATCATAAACTCTTGAAAAACATGGGTTAGATATGGATTTCATCATAAATTCATGTAAAGATTGCAATGCATGCTTAATTTCATAAAACACATGCTTTATACTCAAAATCCCTCATCATATGATTCACAACTTGAAAACATAGGGATTACATGGGTTCATGGGGGAATTTATCATAAAAGCATTGCAGTTCGTCAATTCATGCATAGAAGATCATAATTCAATTATTTAAATCAATAAGGAAAGGAACCCATGCTAATTGAAGAAAACCCTAACTCAATTGGGGAATTCTACCATTTGAAATAGAGGAATTTGGGAACTCCATGGATGAAAGGAATCCATTGATGAAATTATCATACCTTAAATCCAAATGCTAGCCTTCAATGGAGGAATTGGAACCTTAGTTTGAAACCCTAGGTGAATCTTTTTCTTCTTTAAGTTTCTAGAGAGAATATTTGAGAGGAGTTTTGGGATTCTTTTGTGAAATTTGAAGAATGAAGTAAATGGGTGAATTTGGAGATAAAAAGACATATATAGGGGTACTAAAAATAGAAAAAATGACATAGCTTAGGAATTAATTAATTAGGAAAATACCCAACTAACCCTGAAAAAATAACTGACAGCAGCCACCGACGGACCCAGTCGACGGACCGTGGTCTTTCCTGGTGGACCGTTGATGGACTTCTAGGGCTTGATTTTTTAGGCCTCAGACCATGGACCCTGACCACGGACTGTAGTCTGAACTACGGTCCACAGGTTGAGCCGTAGTTCTGGACCTCAATCACCTTGGTAGGGTGACCAATCCACAGACCCACCTACGGTCCTTGGTTCAACCCACGGGCCTTGGTTGGCCTCAGTGGCTGGCACCTGCAACTTCCCAAAATCTGGTTTACTTCCCTTTTTCGGATACGGGGTGTTACAAAGAGTCTTGCTATAAAGAAGAGTCTTCTTATGAAGAAGTTACGATTGAAATTTTGGACCGCTAAGTTAAAAAGTTGAGGAATATGAAAGGCTGACCCGTAAAAGTGTTGTGGAGGAATCAAAGGGTTGAGGGTACTACTTGGGAGGCCGGGCCGATATGATATCCCATTATGACCTCTTCCAGGAATTCTTCGCAGAGTTCTTGTTAGTTTAGGATCGTAAGGAGTCAGGGGATTGCCTTGACTCCATGTACTTGGCATACACGGGAGATAGGACCTCCAGAAAACAAAAACAAAACAAAATGTAGTTCAGGAAATAATTGACTAAAGTGCAATAACAAAATTAGTCTAATCTGAAAGCCTTATTCCCTGGAAGCGGCACAAGAATTTGATACACCCAAATTACACTTTCCTCAAGAAGTATAAGCAGTCGTTGTCAAATAAAGAACCTAATAAAGGTTAGGGTTGATCCCACGAGGAATATGTTCTAGACTTGGGCCAATTCGTTGTTGATTGTACTTTTCATCAGATTATTTCCGTAAAAAGAGGGGATTTGTAACACAAAATAATGATAGATTGATTTTAGTTACAAGTAACCAAGTAACTGGATTCGCAGATTGTAAGATCAATATGAGATGAAACTAGGGTATATGTGTTCCCACAAGTTCTTAAGGCAGTAAACCTTATAATAGTAACCCTTCCTAGTGTTTAACGAGAACAATCAGTAAGTTAGGAATCTTCTAAGTGATTGACCGTCCAAGTAGTGAATTTCAACACACAACTTGGTCGGTCTACGTGTGTTTGCTTTACTAAACCTTAACCTTGACCCTAGATTAGCCCTCGCATCTTTAGGTTAGGCTATTAGATAGCGGATTATCAATGGGAAATATCTGTTGTTTAATTTTTCTTCCCATTCATTACTTCCTTGGTCGGGAAAGTAGGAATAAGGCAAGTTCTAAAGCTGCGCACCGTTAAAAAGCATTCAAAACAAAGAGATCAACAATACATGCAAAAACACTATTCAAGAATTACTTAATTATTAGGTCTACTTTGTTAATTACTCGTTGTTCCCACAACCCTAGTTGTGGATTTAGCTACTCATGCTTGGGTAATCACAATTCATTATATAATTAATAGAATCAATCATGAACTTACAATTAGGGTAGATCATATCTGGAATCTTGAATTGAAGAACATAAAGCAATATTATAAACCAACACTTGAAGAATTTAATGCTCAAAATGTTTGCAAGTTAATTCTTAGAGCCAAAAGTAAAAGTATCAAATTGTCTAACACCCAAAAAATGAAAATTACAACTAATACTTATATACAACAAATCCTAAACAAAGTAGGAAAAGGAAATCGAAGGAAATTTGTCTTAGGCAGTCATTTCTACGCTTGGTACCTACGACTCATAGGAGTTCCTACGGTTCATAGGTCTCCTCTGTCAATCAGCAGTTAGTCTTGTATTTTGAGAGCATTTTCGACGGGTATGATCTACGGCCCATAGATCTTTGTACGACCATCCTGGCTAACCGCCATTCACTTACTGGAGCTCAACTTCACTTAATATTTCTAAGACTCCATTGTACAGTTCGTAGAAAGAACTACGGCTCGTCATTAGGTTCTGTCATTTTACACTTAGCTCCATAAATCATGACTTCAAACCATGACTCCTACCTACTGCTCGTATAGAAGTCTACGGCTCATAAGTAGAGTCGTCATTCATTAAGAAAATCACCACTGCTGGAACATCTTATTACCAACTGCTCCAAAACCTATTTCCTACAAAATCTAAGAAAAATACCATCATATCTACTAACAAATGCTTAAGACAGATGTAAAACCCCAAGTTTAAAGCATTAAAAATACTGTAAATCTACGTCACATCATGAAGCAACCTATGGACCATACATGGTCCTATAGTCTGTAGAAGGCAGTCATAGGAAGGGTCCTAAAGTTTGGTGAAAATTTGGTTTTTGAGCTTTTCCTACAGACCACCAGCATGGTCTGTAAAATGTCCTACGACCTGTAGGAAGGGATCCATAGAAGGGTTCCAAACATGGTTAAATATTTTGGAGAAAAAAGATTCTACGAGAAGGGTTTACGACCCGTAGAAAGTCCTACAGACCATAGAAAGGGCTCGTGGAAGTTTACTGGATTTTTGGACTTTACTACTTTGTCTACGGATGAACAGGCGGGCCGTAGAAGTTCCTACGTACCATAGATCGATCCAAAGGTATTATTTGGTAATTTATAATTAAGGTTGTTTTGGTCATTTCCTACCCATTTAACCCCTAAAATACGTTTTTCGACCTTATAACTGATTTCACTCTTCAAAATCAACCCATTCACTCCCACTCACTCCCATTCACTCAAAACCCTGAAATCCCTAAAGTTCATCTTCCCCGAAATTCTCTCTCAAGTTCCCAAGGAAAAAGCTACGGTTTCAAGGTTCAACATCTCCTTGAAAATTCTAGGGCATTTATTACTTAAGGTATGAGGGATTGCATCAACGTATTCTTTCATCTATTGAGTCCCAATATTTCTCTACTTCTTTTCCATGGATTTCATATAAATTTCTATGGTTTTTGCATGTTTCTTAATGGGTTCAATTGTTTATGATGCAATTCACTATATTTGATATTATTAAGTATGATCCTATCTAAATTGCATATTTTCAATGAATTTCATATGAGCCCATGCGCTATGCCAATTTATGAATATGAACTATGTATTGGGATTATGCATGCATCATGAAATTGAGAAATTTATGAAGAAATAATGTTTTAAATAAGTATTCATATATTTATTAATGGGTCGATTTCGAATTGACGTATTTTTTATATGAAAGGTGAATCATTATTTTTTATGCTTTGACAAGTGTCTTTTGGACATGTTATGAAATCATGGTTTTAGAAGGAGTCATTCTACATTATGAAGTTATGATTGGATTGATATTACTAGATTTTTATCATTCAATGTATTATGATCATGATATAATTATGCTTATTTTCGGTGGGAGCTACTTAGCACCGAGAGGACTTTGAGACGGAGGTTTAATGTTAGTAGAGGTTTAGTATTTAGTAACAATATCCTTCTCCTTAACTACGTACCCCGGTAGGATTATTCTTTGAAAGATATAGCTAGTGGATCAACCTAATCTAGAAGTTATAGTTCTTACCATGACAAAGTAGAACATCTCTTTCTGGTGTGGAAATTACACAAGATTCCATGTTATAGCTCACATGATCTTTGCCGGTTATCAGTAAACTATGCCACAAATGAATGTGTTCCTTTTTTCTCAAAAGCTTATGATTCAACTTATGAAAAACAGTTTTATGAAGATTTGCATTGACCTTATCTTATATCTTATTATATAACCTTAAAATGTTTTGTTATCTTATACTTGGTCATGCATTTTCACATTTTCCATACTTAGCATAATATTTTCGTTTTTATGAATTCTCTCAAACCCTTGTAACACCTTAGAAATTGAAAAGCTAAATTTGGAAAGGGAAGGTCTCATTTTGGCTACTAGTTGTATCCTACAAGACCAATCTATGATTCGTAAAAGTTTTTACGGCTCGTACCGAAAGACATAAGGCAAAGTAAGTGGATGTCACCGAATATGACAGTATTGGCAGATAAAATGATGGTTAAAAGGGCGATATGAGGGTCCAACTGGTGAGTCGCCAAAGTTATAAAAGAAAACTCAAACGGGATCACCTAATGAGACTCGAAAACCTGAAGCCTGAAGTAACAAAAAGGTGAATCGAAGAAAAATGGGTGATTCGCCAAATACGATTGGCGAAATCAACTAAGATCACCGAAGAGGACACAAAACTTTTTTTTGGGCTAAATTGGGAACTATATATATCCAAGAGGAGCGATAGAAGGCATGGAAAAATTAAGAGAAATAGTCTGAACATTCTTGAGAGAGAAACATTTTCCATTGAGTGAGAACACTTTTATTGTTGAAGTTTTCAATTTTGTGAACTTGAATCGGAAAAATTGAGGTTGAATTTGAAGTGAGTTTGCTATTAAATACTCAATTTCATGCAACATATGGCTAATTTGTTACAAGGTATAATCTATTTAAATTTTGCAATGTATGGCTAAAACCCCAAACTCTTGGGGTGTGATTATGGGGTTGGGTGTTGATTTAATTTAGTGAGTTTGTTAAATTGCTCTGTTTAATGACTGTTAATCATCAATTTGACCGATTGCTGAGGGATTAATTCATGAATTAAGGTGGCCAACTTAATTGTAGTTTCGATCTTATAATGGTGCTCGAAAGAGACCCATGTAAGTGGGTAATTTGTTTAATAGAATTTAACCTACGAATGAACAGGATAAATCCTAGGAAGTATGACTAGTCTTAGATGGGTTTTGTAGGAAGGTTCCCGACTTAGTAAATTTTTTACTTAAAATTGGTTCTACTAATGGGGTCTACAGACCGTATCTCGTGGAAAATAAGGTGAAATTTGAGTTTCTGAAGTTGGTTCTACGGTTGACCAGTACGGACCGTAGGTCACAACCGTAGAACTATTTGGCAGTTTTAAGTCAGGGTTATTTGGGTCTTTTCCTACCCTTCTAATTCCTATACTACGTCGTTTTGCCTATAAAAGAGACCCTATAACTAATTTTACTCCTAAGAAACTACCCATTCCCTTTTATTCCCCAAAATCCCCTAATCTCTCTTAAGTTTTTCTCTCCAAGGCTCACAAGAGATTCTTGGGTTCTTTAAGTTTTCAAGTCTCCAATTCCTCCACTGTTTTGGGCTTTAAGATCAAGGTTTGTAGGGCTTCGTCATATAGCTTCTCACGACAAGTAGTCAAAAACTCATGGGCATCCTCCCCAATTGCCCCTAAAAACCTCAGAGTTGACAATCTCAAGAACACCCCGAGCATTTTCCGCTCCTCTTGCGGCATAGCTCTTACAAAAATAATTGGTTGGGCATCATAATGTTCCAGTGGCACTTGACTGTGGGGAGCCACTGCTGCAGGCAGACCCTACGGTGTTGGTGTAGATATAGCTGGGGCTGATGCATACCTCCTAAGACTGTAAGCAACTGAGTAATGGCAACTTGAAGCTCGAGAGGTATAGTTCATTTGGGTGGTGGTTGGGCTAGTCCTGACCCCTTCGACTGAGGAGGAATATGAGCTATCTGAGGCCCCAATGCTAGCTTCGGCGTCCTCTCTCTATTAGTGGCTGGTGCTACATCCTTGGCATACTGTCGAGGTCATCTTCTGCCCCTAGATGGGGCTCTATTTGTAGAACCGAGTGGATCACCCCGACCACTTAACCACGCGTGCGAGCCATCATACGAAAGAATGATAAAAGTGAGATTCTATGCAACTAAAAAGACACACTCTAAAACGAAAGTGATACAAAAGAAAGAATATCCCTAATGATGCCATGTAGCCTCTCAAAGATAGAATACAGATGTATCCTCACCGATCCCCAGGACTCTACTAGACATTAGCTATGTACAAGTGAGATGCTGAACCTATTCTCTATTACCAACTTCTCACAACCCGATTTATTGAGTAATGTTGACACCTACTATAACCCACTAGTACATAAGCCAACCTATAATCCGGAATGACAAGTAATGGGTATAGAGTAGAATCAGGAGGAAATGAACAATTTAATAGAATCAACATATGAAATAAAGGAAATGACAAAATATATACATAAAACCAAAAGATCCTTCCAGAACTTGGAAGGCACAAATATAGATCTACTATGAAAAAGAGTATAAGTTCCAAAAGTGGACCCAAAACATACCAACTTGTATCAAAATAAAAAAGTCTAGTCAACAAAATACACATAGAGACAATATGATCAAAAATGCCATGTGCTCACCCTCGCTCGTGAATGTGGCTACTGATGGTGCTCGGATCTGCATCATGAAATATACGTAGAGTGTAGCATGAGTACAAAACAATATATACTTAGAAAGCATCATAGTCCAACAGGCAAGAAAGGTAAATACAATATGAAATGTTAGAATGTAACACAATAGAGGTAAAAAAGTGGATGTCTAACATAAATTCACACAAGTGTAATAAGGAACTAAAATTAAATGAGTAACTAGTAGCTAAAGGCCTAACTAGACTCAATGGGCCGTATTCACCCATTGAGCCCCAAGGTTTCTCCATTCTCCAAGTTAAATTTCAATCAAAGTGATTATGTTTTTATTCAATTATTTATGGGTTCTAATTGAGTGGATTCAATTGCTTGAATTTGATCTTATTATGATTGTCTTGACTCAATTACCCGTTATCCAATTGTTTTAACATGAACCAATGCATAGATCATGATTTTTGACTATGAACTCTTAAAGAGATGAATTTATGAAGAAGCTATGAATCTATAAACTATGTTTCCATGAATGTTATGCATGATTTATGAAAAGAAGAGTTTTATGATCTAGGTTGCTTTAAGATGAGCATTAATGAAATTGTGAAATGATTTCATCACAAATTATGGGATCTGTGATTTGGTGAATGGTTTTCTCACACATGCACGATTCAAGATATAAGGAGCTATTCTATAAAGATTTAAGCTTGGATTTGTATCTAAATTGTTCTTTTCCATGGATGATAATATGTTTATATTTATGACTAATTCCACTGAGATTTTACTTAGCTCTGAGAGAATAATGAGATGGAGTCTCTCTTGTTAGTAGAGGTCGGTTCTCTTGTAGCAATCTCCTTGTCCCTAACTACATGCCCCCGTAGAATTATATTAAGTGACATAACTAGTGGATCCACCTAAGCTAAAAGTTTAAGGTCATTGCCTTGGCAAGCAATGATATCTCTTTTCAATGTGGGAGCAAGACACCGGATTCCACGTTATAGCTCACGTGGTCTATTTCAGTTAACAGTTAATATCCCACAAACGAACTAAGTTACTTCAAAGCTTTTTTATGAAGCTTTCCTTATATTTTAAGATGCATTGACCATGTTCATGATTTATGATTCTCCTTTTAATGATTTTACTATGTTTAGCATGCATATCATGTTTTCCCTTATGTCCCCTTCTGATCATGTTTTACGTTTTTATGCATAACCCTCATTCTTAGTACATTCCATGTTATATTGCATACTTGTACCTACATTATTTCAGTAATGTGGTGTGACGCTTCCTCTCCTCCTGCTCGTGCCTAGCTGGTTGCTTGAAGGATCTGAAGATAGTTGGTGAGTCCTCATGTTCTGAGGACCATATCACCTTTATTGCTTTCATACATTTTAGTTTTCAAACATTGTACGTGGTGTACAGGTAACGTCCCGACCACTTCTTTTGATGTATTAGAATGGTTTTCCTAGACTATGTTAGACTTCCGCCTATATGTCAAATGCTTTACTTTGATAGGGTTTCTCGGAGTCTTATACACCATGTCATATCTAGGGTATACTTTGGGTTTTGACAAACATGGTATTCAGAGCACAAGGTTTTAGAAAAGATCCTAGGGTGTCTGACAAGACACGTTGAGTAGAGTCTTTTCCATAATTGTGAAGCGCGCCACATTTATAAATAGGAGGCGACATAATATTTAGGAAACATCACTTCTTTCATCACTCTAAAGTCATTCCATATAGTCTATCTCTATAAAGGACCTTCTCCTGAATCATTCCCGATACCATTCAGGATAGGCACCTCGAAGAGCTTACGTGAGAAGGATTGAGTAATAGAATGTGGAGCCTGAGGTTTTAAAATTCTGGTTGATCCTATGGGCAAAAAAGTGACTCATGCCAAGTTCTGAGCCGCTTCTAATTGGTGGCTCAAGCCATGAAGGACTAAGCTAATAGAGAGGCCATTTCTCCCGTTAACCCAAATATGGATACAACGGCGGCAAGGATAAGGGACTTCACTAGGATGAATCCCCAAGAGTTTCATGGTTCCAAGGTTGATGATGATCCTCAAGAGTTCATTGATAAGGTTTATAAGATAGAGGAATTATGGGTATGTCTATGGTGGAAAGGTGGAATTGGCTGCTTATCAACTCAAGGGTGTTGCTCAAGTTTGGTTTGAAAAATGGAATGGTGGGAGGGTTGTTGATGCGGGTCCTCTTGATTGGGAAAAGTTTAAACAGGCATTTCTTGATCACTTCTTTTCTCTTGAAATGGGAGAAGCAAAAGTACTTGAGTTCATTAACTTCTATCAAGGGAATATGTGTGTGAAGGAGTATTCTTTGAAGTTCACTCAATTGGCTAAGTATGCTACAACTATGGTTGCCGACTCTAGGGAGAGGATGAGTAAGTCTATATTGGGTGTTTCTGATCTGGTTGTCAAGGAATGTCGTACCGCCATATTGATTACAGTGACGAATATCTCCCGCTTGATGCCCCACGCCCAACGAATCGAAGAGGAAAAGCTAAAAGAGAGGTCTAGGGAGTCAAAGAAGGTAAGGACCAGTGATGGTGACTTTTCTCATTCTACGTCAGTTAGAAAGGGTCATTCTAAATTCTAATAAAGTTTTTTGGTAGAGGTTCTTCTAATGCTCCGACTCCAAGGTTCAACAATGATAGGGTGGGTAACCGTAAACCTCTAAGAGGTAGTGGTAATGTATCTTCTATGTCTGGTTACTCAAGATGCGACAAGAAACATGATGGAAAATGTTTGGCCCGTATAGATGGTTGCTTTCGTTGTTGAAAGAGTGGTAATAATATATGAGATTGTCCATTACTTGATGATAAGGGAAAGGATGTTAGGAAAGCTAAGCCTAGTGGTTCTCGTTCGGGTACTCCGAAGCAAAATAGATTTTATGCTCTTCAGACTCTACAGGATCATGAGGGTTCTCTGGATGTTGGGACCGGTATGTTGAAATTCTTTTACCTTGATGTTTATACTTTTCTTGATATGGGTGATACCTTATCGTTTGTTACTCCTTATATGGCCATGAGATTTGATGTTAGTCCTGAAATCTTTTCTAGTCCCTTTCATGTCTCTACTCCTGTTAGCGATTATATTTTTGTGAAAAGGGTTTATAGAAATTGTCCTATTTATATTTCTCATAGAGTCACTCATGTTGATTTTGTAGATCTTGATATGTTAGATTTTGATGTTATTCTTTGGATGGATTGGCTTCATGCATGTTATTCTTCCATAGATTGTAGGACCCAATTGGTCATATTCAAGGTTACTAATGAACCTATAATGGCATGGGAAGGGGAAAACTATGTTCTTAAGGGTCAGTTTATATCTTTCCTAAAGGCTCGGAAGATGATCTCCAAGGGTTGGACTTATCATATAGTTCGGGTTAGGGACAAGAATTTTGAAACCCCTACTCTTGAGTCAGTTCTGATATGAAATGATTTTCTAGAAGTGTTTCCCAATGATCTTCCTGATATTCCCCCGAAAGGGAAATAGATTTTGGTAACGATCTTCTCCCAGATATGTTGCCTAAATCTATTCCTCTTTATCGTATGACCTCGGCAAAACTTTAGGAATTAAAGGATCAACTGAAGGACTTATTGGTTAAAGGATTCATTAGATCGAGTATCTTTCCATGGGGTTCTCTAGTATTATTTGTTCGGAAGAAGGATGATTCCCTCTAAATATGCATTGACTATCGGAAATTGATTAAGATTATAATAAGAATAAGTATCTTATTCCAAGGATAGATGACTTGTTTGAGCAACTCCAAGGAGGGAGCTACTTCTCCAAGATTGACGTTTGATCGGGTTATCACCAATTGAGGGTGAAAGAGAATGATATTCTAAAGAAGGCTTTTATAACTCGGTATGGTCTTTATGAGCTTTTAGTGATGTATTTTGGTTTGACTAATGCCCCGACGGTGTTTATGGATTTGATTAATAGGGTATATAAACAATTTTTTGACATGTTTGTGGTTGTGTTTATTAATGATATTTTGATTTACTCATGTAGTGAGGATGAACATGTTAACCATTTGAGGGTTGTGTTGCAAATTCTCAAGGATAGACTGTGAATTGTTTGCTAAGTTTAGCAAATGTGAGTTTTTGTTGATGTCCGTTGCTTTCCTTTGCCACATTGTCTCTGGTGAAGGTTTTCAATTTTATCATAAGAAAACTAAGTCAGTTAGGAATTGGCCTAGACCTTTGTCTGCGATGGATATACAAAGTTTCTTGGGTTTTCGCTGGTTACCATAGAAGGTTCTTGGAAGGATTTTCCTCCATTGCTTTGCCTTTGACAACATTGACTCAAAAGGAAGTGAAATTCTTATGGTCGGAAGCTTGTGAGAAGAATTTCCAAGAGTTGAAAGATAGACTTACTTCGGCCACTATTTTGATATTATTGGAAGAGTCGGATGGTTTTCTGGTTTATTGTGATGCTTCATGGATTGGTCTTGGTTGTTTTTTGATGCAACATAGGAAAGTCCTTGCTTATGCTTCAAGGCAATTGAAGGTGCATGGAAAGAACAATCTAACTCATGATTTGGAGTTAGCAGCGGTAGTGTTTTCCCTAATGATTTGGAGACATTTCTTGTATGGTATTCATGTACATGTGTTTACCGACCATAAGAGTTTGAAATACGTGTTCACACAAAAGGATTTGAATGTTCGCCAAAGAAGTTGTCTTGAGTTATTGAAGAATTACGACATGAGTGTCCTCTATTCTCCGGGTAAAGCGAATGTGATGGCGGATGCTCTTAGTCGACTATTGATGGGTAGTGTTGTTCATGTACAAGATGATAATAAGGAGTTAGTTCGTGATGTTCATGGATTGACCTGATTACGTGTTTGTTTGGTTGACTATACTGAAGGTGGAGTAGTTGTTCAAAATTGTTCTGAATCTTCTTTTGTATTGGATGTGAAGTATAAGGAAGAGCATGATCCGATTATGGTTGAGTTGAACAAGTCGGTTTCTGAAAAAGCTGTCGAGGCTTTCTCCAAAGGAGGAGATGGTGTCCTTCGATATCAAGGTCGGTTATGTGTTCTGAATGTTCATGAGTTTAGAAATCAAATTTCTTGGTATTCTATTCACTCTGTAGACACCAAGATTTATTGTGATTTGTGGGAAGTCTATTGGTTGAATGGGATGAAGATGGATATTGTGGAATTCATGGCTAAATGTCCAAATTGTAAACAAGTGAAGGTTGAGCGTCAGAAACCAGTCGGTTTGGCTCAAAACATTAGTATTACTACATGGAAGTGGAAAGATTTGAATATGGACTTCATTACGGTTTTATCCTGCACTCATCGTCAATTTGACTCGATTTGGGTTATTATGGACCGAATGATGAAATCGGCTCATTTTCTTCCCATTAAGACTTCATTTTCATCCGAGGAATATGCCAAGATTTATATTGGGCAAATGGTGAGGTTGCATGGAGTGCCCTCATCCATTATCTCTCATCGTGGTACCAAGTTTACGTCTTAATTTTTGAAGTCGTTCCAAAAAGATCTTGGTACTCAAGTGAAATTTAGCACGACTTTCCACCCACAGACTGATGGACAACGAACGTACCATTCAGACTTTGGAAGATATAATAAGAGCTTGTGTGATTGATTTCAAGGGTATTTGGGATGATAATTTCCATTTGATTGAATTTTCTTATAATAATACTTATCATTCTAGCATTGGGATGACACCGTTTGAGGCTCTCTATGGAAAGAGGAGTAGGTTGCCTATAGGTTGGTTTGAAGTTGGTGAAGTCGCTTTGATAGGGCTCGAGTTTGTGCATGAGGCTATGGAAAAGGTTTGACTCATTCGTGAATGGTTGGAAATGACACAAAGTCGAAATAAGTCTTATGCCAATGTTAGAAAAAGAGAACTTGGGTTTAATGTTAGTGATTGGATCTACTTGAAAATGTCACCCATGAGGATGTAATGATATTTGGAAACAAACGGAAGCTTAGTCCCCATTATGTAGGCCCATATCATATTTTGAGACGTATTGGGAAGGTTTCCTATGAACTTGAGTTTTTGAATGATTTAGCATCGGTACATAAGGTATTCCATGTCTCTTTGTTGAAGAAATGTGTTGGATATCATACGTTTATAGTGCCTTTGGAAGGTTTGGGTGTTTAAGAAAATCTTTCATATGAAGAGGTTTCGGTTGAGATTTTAGGCTGACAAGTTCGGAAGTTGAGAAATAAGGAAGTTGCTTCCGTTAAGGTTCTTTTGAGAAATCAATTAGTTGAGGGTGCTACTTGGAAGGTCGAAGTCGTTATGATATCCCAATATCCTCATTTATTTCCCTCCGCTCCTATTCTAGCTTGATGTATTAACTCCTGATGGTTCATTCTTTCAATTCATGCATTTTAGTTATTCTCATGTTTCCATTGATAACGCTCAAATCACTCCTCAAAACTAATTAAAAGAATGAGTGGTCGTTGTCAAGAAAAACACCCAACTAAGAGTCGGTGTCGAATCCCACAAGGAATGGTATACGTTTAAGAATCTAATTAGAGAATTAACAAGCAATTAATTCCAATGAAGTTGAAATAACAAATGGGTGGAGAAGTCCACCAACTTTAACAACACTAGTTCAGACACCCAATTAACAATACTTAATAATTAATGATTCACGAAACTAATGGAATCTAGGGGTCTAGAGATTGAATGTTGATTTGACTTGGGGTATTGTAGAATTGCTCATTACAACTAATTAATCACAAATAAGCTAGGTCATCATTATTGACGCTAATATTCTTTCCATCTCAAAGCATCCTTGCATAGAATCTCCTTTTGGTCTCATCTATATGCCATTCAAAACAACCCAAAACATTAGATCTGCAATCAAGTAACCTAAACTACAAATGAATGTTTATGTCTTTTTTAATTATTTTTAAGGAAAAGGCTCAAAACTATCCTTAAACTATTCGAAATAGCTTAAATATACCCTTAAACTATATTTCGGCTCAAAATTACCATTCCCGTCAAACTATTGGGCCATACCTACCCTTCTAATTAATATGTTAAGTACCACATGGATGCCACATATGCGCCAAACATCTCCCACCTCCACATACACTAATAAGATCCCTAATTACTAGTTTTCCCCTCATTTCTCCATTTCCCTTAGAAATGATTTCAAGAAAAATACTCCCATTGCTGCACAGAATCACTGAGAAATAATTTTTTTGTTTGTTTGGAGAAGAGACATAGAGAGCAAGTTTAGTCATAAATAAAAATTACTTACCTTTAAGTATACTACTTTTTTGTCAATTTGGTAGATTTAATTTCAGATGGTCGTCAATCCTCATGCTAATAGGATTTGTAACCTGAGGCTGAGAGATATCTATTGCTTTACTGGAACATACAGAATCGTTCTAATATGACATTTTTTAGGTTTGCTGTCCATATCCGTGAGGTATGTGTGCTCACATCACCCTTCTTTGCTTCCAACACAACTCTTGTTTCTTACTTCTTTTGGAAAGAGTTATGGGATACGGGTGTCGGGCTTGTGGCTGCAACATTGATTGCTATTTGTCCTGGTTACATCTCAAGGTCAGAGGCAGATCATCTGACAATGAGGGGGTTGCGATATTTGCACTGTTGCTTACTTTCTATTTATTCGTTAAGGCAGTGAAAACAGGTTCACTTGCTTGGTCTCTGGCCTCAGCTTTAGGGTACTTCTACATGGTTTCAGCTTGGGGTGGTTTTGTATTTATCATTAATCTTATTCCACTGTATGTGCTAGTACTCTTGGTTGTCGTAGGATATTCAATGAGGCTATATGTGGCTTACAAAGGCATGTACATTTTAGGAATGTTGCTTACAATGCAAATTCGTTTTGTGGGTTTTCAGCATGTACAGTCGGGAGAACATATGGCAGCAATGGGAGAATTTTTCTTGAAATCGTTTCTAAGGGAAATGGAGAAATGATGGGAAAACTAGTAGTTAGGGATCTTATTAGTCTATGTGTAGGTGGGAGATGTTTGGCGTTTATGTGACGTCCATGTGGACTTAACATACTTCTATTAATTAGAAGGGTAGGTATGGCCCAATAGTTTGACGGAAAGGGTAATTTTGATCCAGAATATAATTTAAGGATATATTTAAGCTATTTCGGATAGTTTAAGGGTAGTTTTGAGCCTTTTTCGTTATTTTTATTTATCCTTCTATTTATTAAGCTGGAATGCATGATAGACAAATAAATATTGTTATCGATACATTACATAATGATTTATATGATATCTATACACGATTATAGACCATTTATACAATGTCGATACATTATATACCTATTTATATAATATCAATATATTACATATACACCACATAACCATTTGTTATGCAGTTTAAAAATAATAGTAATAATTCATTGTTGAAAGTTTCTTGTTGCTCCTTTTTAAAAAAAAATTCTTTTCAAAATTTTTAACTTTTTTTATGGAATATGAATATTTATATCGTTTTATTATTTTTATTTATTTTTATATTTATTAAGGTGAGAATGGATGATAATCAAATAAATATCGATGCATTACATAATTTGATACATGATATAGTACTGATATCTTACATATACACTACATAATTATTTGTACATTATATATACATTTTTATATATCATTTATATGATATTGATACATGTTTATACACGATTTATATTATACTGATACAATACATATACACAACATAACTATTTATACAATATCGATACATTACATAATTATTTGTATATTATATCAACATACTTTTACACCATTTCTACAATTGATAGATGAAAAAAATTCCGTGAAAAAAGATTTTTAAAAAAATATACGATAAAACCGCAGCCAAAAGAAACAATAGCGAAATATTTTTTTAAAAAAAAATCAACGTTGCAAGAAAAGGAAAAAAAGCAAAAAAGGCCTAATGATCTTGGGCTGAATTGAGATCTCTAGCGGTGAGCCCACAACCTCTTTTGGCTATTTTTTTTGGAAAATTACGCGGAAAAGTAAACATATACTAGTTAATTAGCTAATATAGCTATAGTTTGAATTAATTACGGCTCACAACTTAATTTTAGCTTTAATTACGTCACTTGTCCTCTTTAATACATATACAAATACAAATTAAATATACACACACACACACACATATATATATATACACACACAATTATATGACATATATACTAATACAATTAACCTCTCTCCACTCTGTGACCTTTCTCACACGCCTCTGTCCTCTCTCTCCCAATCTCGCTCGCCTGTCTCCTCCATTTCCCAATATCTCTCGCCAGATATATAAATACATATGTATATCAGTTATATATATAAACAATTATCTAACAAATATACCTATAAAGTTTGCCTCTCTACACTCTCTGCCCTCTCTCGCTCGCCTCTGTCCTCCTCTCCCAATCTCGCTCGCCAGATATAAAAATACATATGTATATTAGTTACATATATATAATTATTTGACAGATATACATATACAATTCGATAAATATACACATACAATTCGCCTCTCTCCACTCTCTGCCCTCTCTTGATCGCCTCTCTCCTCCCTCTCCCAGTTTCGCTCGCCACTCTCCTCCCTATAACATGTAGCTACAAATCGTAATTAGTAAACTATAGCTATGAAGTGTAATTAAGCTATTTTTGAGTTGCTATATGCGAAAGTTTCCCTTTTTTTTTTTTATGTAAATAGATATATGACTATATTTATTGTAAACAAATTATTTTATTGTTTATATATGAAATTAGCCCAATAACTTATGGGGAAAGTAGACAAATGATCTCTAGCCCAAAATATTTGACATGAAATTGATCATAGAATGTTGAATGGACATTTGAAAGTCAAAACATATTCCCTCCCTTTTATTTAAATGTGAGATACATCCATCGGGAATATATATATATATATATATATATATATGTTAGTACACTTTTCATATATATTTTTCCTCTACACATTAGGTATATTTTTATCCAGTCGAATCAATACCAAATAGCTAGAGCAATGTGAACAAGTAAAAGAAATGTGATTTGCGAATGGGGGGGGGGGGGGGGGAGGGATATATGACCCATGTCGTTGCTTTCACGATAAAAATATCGAAGCAACACTAGAAAAAATGAACCTAGTCAAATCATACATTAGTGACACGCCGTACTTAACATTTTTCAAATATTGGTCAAAGGTTAGAACAAGACATTTCAAAAAGAACTTTTAGAATGAATTACAACTTTGGAACATTTAACGAAACAATAAAAAAAAAAAAAAGATAAAAATATGCCCTAAATTTTTCGAATACTGTAAAATATGAATTTTTAATTTTTTTAGTTTTTGAGTGATTGGACCTAACCCTAAAATAGAGTTGCATATGTATCATTTTAGGAATCAGGTAAACCGTAGCTCAATATAACACATTTCTTTTTTGGATTTTTCTATACATTACATATATTGGTTCCAAAGATAGTAAAATTGATATGTCCAAATTACACCTACAAATAGAAGTATAAAGCGGTCGTTGTTCAAATATATAGCCTAACGAAGGTTAAGATCGATCTCATAGGGAATATTGTTTGGACCTAGTTCAATTGCAATAATTTGTGCTCTTATTCCAATTATTTCCAAAAGGAGGGGTTTTGTGTAACAAGAAATGACTATAATCTTCACAAATAACAAGTAACCTAATATCAATTTAACGAGTTTTGAATCAATGAGAGACGAAACTAGATCTGTGATCCCCATGAAGTCATAACTTAATAAGACCAAATATTTAGAAACCTTATCTAGTGTGTATCATGCAAGATCAGTAAGTTAAGTTCACCTAAGGGGTTGATCCCCCAAAATAAATGAATATCACCACGCAACTTGGCCAGTCTACGAGTGTTTACTTCACTAACCCTTACCTTTGATACAAAATTAGCTATTCCCGAACAAGGTGAAGCTATTAGATGAGAGTTGGTAGCCTCAAATCTCTGTTGTATAATCCTTTTTCCCTTTTTTTACCCCTTTGGTCCAACAAGAAAGAATAAGCCCAATTCTAAAGTGTGCACCCGTTAAAGAACAATCAAAGCGAAGGAAAAAAATACATGTATTCACACTTTCAAAGGTTTACTACGTATTAGGTCAACTTCAGTAATTATTCATGGTTCTTACAATCCTAGTTGTGGGTTTAGCTACTCATACTTGTACGATAACAATAAATGATAATTAATTAAGCATAATCATGTACTTACAAGATGATTATTGAAAATGCAGAATCTTGAATTCAAACTCAAGAGCAAAACTCAGGAATCAAAGTGTGAAATCTCTCCAAATTAAAGAACAAAATCAAAGTACTTGTTTCCTTGTGTTTTCAAAATCTAAAACAAGCATAATTTGTGAAAGAAGACCTAGAAAAAGTATTTATACACATTAAAAACATATCCAAAACAAACTAGGAAAATAGTATTTGGTAGCTTCTACGGACAATCTTTAAAGGTCATGGTTGCATTTATGGGTCGTGGAATTGTCATACCCCAAGCCTACACTGTGGACATGGCCAGTACTCGAGAACAATTGCTGGTCCCCAAGTAAACCGTTGCTTGGCTGATTATAGCCATAAGACTCAATAGAATACGCTAACGCTTTAATAAATGAGCATTTAAAACATTTAAAGAACTTTTAAAACAACGTCTCAAAATACTTAATATAAATAGTAAGTATTTAATAAAACTTTTGAGAAAATACTAGAAACCGTGTAACTCTGCCTGTCCATGAAGCCTCTACTATCTAAAGATTGGTGTCGGTGATTAACGTCTCGAATACACCTCATCTGGTTCTAGGTGTAAACGGTCGTTAACTAGTATAAGAATTGGGGTTGAACCCACAAGGAGTAGTATATGTTTGAATTCAATTATGAAGTAGTAAATGTGATTTAATTAGTTGTAGTAATAGAAATTATCGGAATCACTTAAATAAGTAAAAAAGGGCGACATAAATGTCAGGTGGGGGAATTTGATATCAATCAGCAACCACAACAATAACGAACAACAGGGGTAATCAAATGATTTAGAGGTACTTGGGGGATTGACCAATCAACTGCCAATTATACTAAATGGGTGTTAGCTAATTACTAAAAGTTACTAAATCTTCGTGAGTAGAATGGACCTTAGATGAGGTAGCTTTCTGTCAAACAACTATCTCCCTTCAATTGAGTTCTCTCGAACCTCAACAGACGAAACATGAAAACCAGCCCACAACCTCACTCCATCTACTCTCTCGAGCTAGATAGGTAGAATGTGACTTAGGATTCACTCTCTCGAGCTGAACCCACAATAGACCAATCACTACGAGTGCTAATTTATAGCCTTGGTTTTAAACTTCTCTCTCAAGCAAACATAATACACTAGTAACAATTAAATAAACATTCAATACAATAAAATAACAGCAACAATAAATCAGACTCACTTCGAATTAGCAAAACAATCAATAATTTCTAACACCAATCAGCTAAATTAAGCAATTAATCACATGGTCTAACCCCCAAGAATGGGGTTTTAGTTAGTCATCATAAAAATGGAAAATTCAATACCTATTACATGCTCCATAGTTGGATATTGATTTCCAAAATCTTAAAATGAGTAAATTTAGCTTCAGTTACAAAACCCACTCGAAATCTACTTGAAAAATGCTTCCAAAACCAATAAAAATAGTGTTTTCGTTCTAAGTGTCAGTTTTCACAATGTTTGGATTCCTTTTCTTATTTCAAAAAGTCAATTTATACTCTTTCGAAATCTGGCACTTGGGGTGATTCAGTGAATTAAGTCGGGCTTCGCCGACCAGTCGGCGAATCGCCAATCGCTCCTGTCCATCACCCTCTTAGCTCAAGTTTTCATCCATTTCACACTGTAATTTTCAGCGGTCTGTGTCGGGGTCACCACTAAGTTCCATGATTCGTCCTTTGCTCCTTTTGATCGCCGTTCTTCTTGCAGCCTCACTGATGGTCCTGTAAACTTCAGCGGACCAATCCCACTTCGCCGATCCAATCGGCGATTCGCCAAAAGGGAATGTTCCTCACCCAATTTCTATCATTTAAGGAGTGGCGTACTGTAACTTTGGGCTAGCTAAAGAGCCACTCGGCGGTTTGCCGAGTGGTCTTGGCAATCACCAGGATCACTTTTCTTCACTTCTTCAACTTGTTTGTTCCTTTTTGCCTAGTAGTGTCCTTGCCTTGCTCCTTAGCCTCCAATCCATAACTGCAAATCAACACTTTAACATTAGTTTAGAGCACAAATGGGGCATTTGAGGACACTTATACTATCAAAGCAAAGCCCTAAATGAGTCAAATTCTCAAACTCATCAGTCGGGACAAGACCCACGACACCTCAAAACCCTACTACTATAGAGAAATAAAAATGGAGAACTGCGAAAGTAGGGAGGTCTTACTAGAAGCTGATGAGTAGATGAGGTGATCTCAACAGAACACGTGTTGATGATTCTAAATACCTTAATCTGCATCATAAAAATATACAACCTTCAAGATCCTTGCCTCCAAATCTATTCAATTCAAACCCAAACATTCTAAAATCATGAGGATTAGTCAAAAACAACAATCAAATCTAATATAAAAATCAAAATGAAACTTCTTTGGATACCAATGGGTTGCTTGACACGACGTTGGGTGCATCACCTTTTGTGTTGCCACTTCGAGGCGATGAACCATCTCCCAAACTTTGGATCAATTTTTCTGCAACAAGCATGGGGTGTGCATGAGAGCATCAAGAGTTTCACTCGATCTCTCCAGTTTGAAGACTTGAATTTCTTACCCAACTTTGCATCATTCTTTTCTTTTGGATACTTGGGCAAGATTAAGAGAGTCACTTGGCCACTTGAGCATTGAGTTTCATGATTGTTAACCCTTAATTGTGTGACATTCTCGATTCTACATGAACCAAAGTTGCCATTAATGATCTTCTTGTCTATTTCTTTCAACTTTAGTATCATTTCATTTATTTTGGCTTCTTGGATTGTTATTGCTTTGGATTGGTTGCAAAATCTCAAGATATCTTTTATATCTATCACAACCCCTTTTCTTGTTCTCGTATTAGCTTCTAAAGTTGTGATCCCAAACTGGAGTTAGACCATCTCATAGCTCTTAGCGAGGTGCAAGTTATGAGGTTTTTCTTTTCTCTTTCCGGCCATTATATAAGGAGTGGCTTCTACCTTCTTTCTTGTTCTCATGTTAGCTCTAACAGTTGCGAGTGCAAACTCAAATTTGACCATCTCATGGCACCGAGTTAGGTGCATGTTGCAAAGCTTTTCCTTTTCTTGGAAAAGTATGTGTAGGTCTTTCTCACCCCAAATGAGATTTTCATCCACGACCCTAAGCCTAAATTAGCCTATCACATTCATCTCACCACAAGGCCATGGGTGGGTATATGGCATACCAACCCCAAACATCTTATAATCACAAAAAGCCATAGAAGCAAAACAAAAGAATGTAAAGATAACTATTCACAATCTAGATAGAAATATGTAAACTATAAATGCTTAATTAATTTAATACGCCTAATTTTTCCTCGGCAGAGGTACCATTTTTGATAATGCTCAAATTACCCTCAAAACAAGTTCGATGAGAAATAAATCATTAGCAATAAGAACCCAACATGAGATTTGGGTTGAATCCCACAAGGAATAATTCGTCGGCAATCGAAGAGATAAAGAATAAATAGTTACAAGTTTGAATCTAAACTTAATGCTACACAATATTCAAAAAGATTAGTTTTAGGTAATAAAAATAAGGTTTGGACAAAGACATTATCAAGAAAGGGATAATTGTTAGTTGGGAAATTCGGAACTCGATACTTATTCAACAATCCATTACAATCTCAACACATGCTAATTCAATCATAGGTAGGTTAGGCTATCTTCAACAACAAAAATATCCTATCGGTCTCATTGTTCAGTATCATGAAATTTTGTTTCGGTCTCAATCATGTAATTCAACAAAGAAACCTAAAACCTTAATCTAAACCCCTATTTCTAGCAAATTTAGCAATCAACAAAGTAGACCCAAATTATCTCCTTTTGGTCTCAAACTTAGGACTCAAAGCTAAAATATGATTATTAATCTAATTCTCCATTTCACGAATTCTCTTTCGAGCAACCCACAAAGATTGGAAGCTAGATTTGAATGTGCACTCTCAAACCATGAATTCAAACATGAAAACTAGAGTAAACCCATTTCATGAAAGCATGGAATCACATACAAAGAAATAGAATGAGCAATTCAAGATGTTTATGAATTGTCTATTTCTAGCACAAAACTCCAATATCAATTAGAAATTACACCCACAATTCTAGAAATGAAAAAAGAAGGAAAGAAGAAGGGAACAAGTGATTTTACTATTAAGCACACAATCTTCAAATCCAAATGTGAATTGTGAGGCAACTTGGTTTCAATGTCTCAACCCCAAAATAAGAACACTACAAGTTTCTCTCTAGTCTAAGCAAAGATAAAGTTCAATATTCAATGATAGATAGATTTTTTCCAAAGTGAATGTTTCTCCTCAGCCCTATATGAGAATTTGAGTCCAAAGCCTGAGAAATCCCAACTCTTCCCCTGTCCAGGTAGCCAAGCCTCGCAAACGTGGCTAGAAGTCCGCAAAAGCGAATGTCGCAAAAGTGACGATCATATCTCTTAAGTGAACCCCGCCTTTTGTGGCGCGGGGTTCACAAAAGTGACTCTCGCACGATAGCAAAAGTGGTATGTTGACCTCTGTTGGTCGCTCTCTTAAGTGAACATGGCTTCGCAAGTGTCACATAAGAGGCCAAATTTTTGCCACGTTCAACTTCTTTTCCACTCTTTTCTTTCATGTTCCTTCCCTGCAAAAAATACCTGAAATCAACATAATTCAATGGATAATTAGACTCTTTCTCTACTTGAGTGCCACATAATCATAAGAAAAGAGCATAAAATTATTTGAAATTCACCACTCCTCACATTGCCCAAATCAACGATTACCCTTAATAAAGGAGCTTAGGCTCACCGATGATGGCTAAACAAATTTCAAACCTAAAGTTCAACTTTACAGACCCGAAGTAGTTTACCTAGTGACATTCAATGGATTGTCGAATAGGTCCCTATTCGCTGAATTTGACAGTACCATTTTCAAAATTCTTAGCTTAGAAGGTGAACATGAAGATGATTGCCCAAAGAATTTCGACACATCACTGTCTGGGTACTTACGTCACCCAATGCGTCCTTTTCAACTTTTTAACTTCATCTCAACCTGCACTCACAACACACATTATTGAAATGAATAAAATTAACTTGGGGTTGCTCCCAAGAAGTGCCTTATTTAAAATTGTGGCACAACATAGTTCTTACTCATCAATAATCATTTTTGGGATTAGGGATGGTGTCACTACACAACGTTCCCTTTTGCCTTGGATTTAGATGGGTAGAGAGATAAAACATTTGTGTCTCAAGCTTCTTGATTGACATGGAATAAGAAGTGACCGTTTAAGTGAAAGTGGAGAAGTCATTTTTAAAATCCTTCAATACTTTGTCGGACCCTTCAACCTTGTTGAAGATCCTTGTTAACATATCATCGGTTCAGTTCCCTTTTAGTCCAGCTGGTTCTTTTGGTTTGAGACGGTCATGGGGTAAGATATATCTATCTTTTTCATCTTCACGATCTCTTCTTCTCCAATCACTCCAACCATTGTCTCGATTTTTTTTCCAACCGTAATTCCCACCTGGTGTTGGATATATTGGATGAGAAACTCCCAATTGGTTTCTCATGCATTTCACTTCTTTATTATATAATGCCTAAAAAATGGTATCCTCATTCACCGTCTTGAATCAAACTCTCATGGCACATTTGGATAGCAAGTCAAGTTGGATCATCATTTTAGCTATGTTTTCATCACGCTCATGATCATTTTCCATTTGTTCCTTGCTTCTACCCAAATTTAGAGAAGCTATATGATCCTATCGAGTATGCCATGCTCAGTTTATATTTTTCATATCATGAAGAAATATTGTTGTTACATCGAACGCTTGTCGGATCAACCCACATTGGATAAGTTGATCAGCCAACCCATTGTTGACCTAATAAAGGCTACAATAGAACTATTGCAACAACAAATTTTCTTGAATACCATGTGTTGGACATTGTAGCAACAACTTTTCAATCCGCAGCCAGGTTTATGAAGAGGTTCACCTACCAGTCTTTTGAAATTCTGGATGTTGTCCTTAAGCTTTACCATTTTCGAAGGATGGTAAAATCTCTCAAGGAACACTTCAGTTAATTCCTCCCACGAAGTAATAAAATCATTTGTCAATTTGGCCAACAATCTAGTAGCTTCCCTGGTGAAGGAGATGGAAATAATCTCAACCGAATAGATTCTTGTGAGATGTTCTTAAAGACAAACGACCCAAAAATATCCACAAAGTTTTAGAAATTTTCATGAGGATCTTCATGAGCAAGTTCCCTAAACATTCCTCTCACTTGGAGTAATTTTAGTATCGTTCTGGTTACATGGAACATATCTCTCCCAGTAGTAGGTGGTAACTGGATTGCTCCCGTGCTTTCAACAACATTCACATGCATGTCATTCATGTCTTCCATGTTATCATTCTTCCCATAGTGACTAGCATCATCACTTCAATTTTCACTCATTGTTGTACCTGTAAATAGGCCAAACAACAACACCAAACAAACAACAATCTACTACAACTAAACAAGTTCACTAACTAACTTCACAAAATGAATTCTTAGCCATCAATCCTCGACATCGGTGCCATTTTTTATAACGCTCAAACAATTTTAAAAAATAATTAGAAGAGTAAGTAGTCGTTAGCAATAAAATTACCCATCACGAGAGTCATGGTCAAATCCCACAAGGAGTGATATAATGTAAGGAATTTAATTAGGAAATTAAGAGTGTAAACCGATTCATTATAGTAATTAGAACAAGTGGATAGATGATTCTACCAAATATATGAAAAGGGTTTTGGTATCAACTATCACAACTAAACTAAAATCAGGGATTCAAACAAGTAAGAGATGATCTATAGGTGTGAGGATTGGTATAGATGTCAAATAGGGGTACATGTGCTTGCTCAATTATGCTAAACAATCATGGATAGGCTGAGTTATCTTCAATGACACTAATCCTCTTTCGATCTCAAAGCATCATATTATAGAATCTATTTTCGATCTCATCCATGTGAATCATAAATCAACCCAATACCTTACTATAATCTCTCTTTTGAGCATATTTAGAAACTAGAATTGAACCATAATTTTTCTTTCGAGCAAACTATAGGAATCAAACCTAACTTGCATGAATCAAGCTATTTACCCACTTAAATTAATCTTTTCGAGCAACAATCAAAGATCTAGACTAGGATTAAGTTTGCAACCTTAACCCATAAATTAATTTCATGCTAAATAACCCAAATCCATAGATGAACAATAAAAGAGAGAAAGAAACAAGACCCACTAAATTAAATAAATACCCAACCCCATAACCACACCCCTAGAATTGGTATTTTAGCCAAGCATCTTAAAAGGAAAAGAAAGTATGCCAATTTTATATTCAGCCATTGCAGAAGTGAATTTAAGCAATAATCTTCGACAACCACTTTTATTTGAACTCTCAAATGTCAATTTGAGGTTGTTCAAAAACCCCTAAAAAACTAAGAATATTTCTGAAAGGACAAAAAAACTACAATTCCCAAGTCTAAAAATTTGATGTAAGAATCTCTTACAAAAATATCATACAAAAATCTAATATATTTTCTTTCTTTTTTGGGATATTTATAGTTTCCCCAAAATTAGCCCAAAATTCCATGTTTTACCCTTTCGGCGACATTAGTCGAGCTCACTTTTTTAATTTGGCGGATCACCAATTACCTTTTAGCTTGCCCTTCTTTTGATTTAGGCTTCAGGTGTTTGAACCTGAGTTGGGGAACTCGATTGAGTTAGCCTTTCACATTCGGCGGATCATCGACTACCACCTTGTTCGCCCTTTTAGCTTTCATTTTTATTTAGGAGTCTGTCACATTCGGCGATGAACTTCTAGTTCACCTATTCAGGTTCAGTGAATTGTCGTTTCATATTTAGTTCACTGACCTGCATTGAGTATTTTTAATTGTGAACACTATCAACTTGGGCGAGGTCAGGTCAATTGGGAGATCCGCTCTTTTCGTTAGGCAACTACCAGTTGGGAGTTTAAACTCCTTTCAATGTTTTTGGCCTCTTTTTCATGTATTCATCCGTGCCTTGTCATTTAGCCTTCATAGCTGTAAAACATCAAAATATTATTAGTATAGGACATAATTAGGCATTTAAGACACTAATTGTTGAACTCAAAAGGCCTCAAATGAGTAGAAATCTGTCAATCATCACATGTTCCTTAAAAGAAATATCTTCGTCTGACTTGGTATACCAAGGGAAGCTATTAGCGATGAAGGTTCTTACCTTTGTAATAAGTTGTTCAAGGCGTTGCTTTAAAAGTATGGTGTTTGACATAGCATGGAAACTCCTTATCATCCTCATTCTAGTGGGCAGGTTGAAGTTTTAAACAGCGATATCAAGCATATCCTTGTAAAGACTGTGAATGCGATCACAACAAATTGGTGAAGAAAGCTTGATGATGCTTTATGGGGCTATCGAACTGCATTCAAGATTTCCATAGGTATATCTCCTTACAAACTTGTGTTTGGGAATTCATGTCATCTGCCGTAGAGTTAGAGCATAAAGATATGTGGGCACTCAAGAAGCTAAATCTAGATTGGGGTGCTGCATTAAATTAAAGGTTGAATGAGATAAATGAACTTGATGAGTTTGGCCTGCAACCGTATGAAATTTCAAATTTATACAAAGAAAAGAAGAAGAAGAAGTACCATGAACGAAAGATTGCAAATTTTTGGTCCTTCTCTTCTATTCAAGGTTGCGATTGTTTCCTAGAATACTCAAATCAAAATGGATGAGACAATTTTAAGTGGTTCAAGTATTTTCATATGGAGTGGTTGAAGTAGAGAATGATGAGGGGACAAGGTTTAAAGTAAATTGGCAAAGGATAAAGAACTACATAGGAAATGCTGAAGAAGTCAAGTTCATTGAAGGTTGGGTTCATGAAGAAGCCTGAGTATTCAAGGAGCTTGCGTCGTGCTGTGATGTTAAATCAAGCGTTGCTTGGGAGGCAACCAAAGATGTTTAGTTTAGTTTATTTTTACATTTTTATCTTTTTAGTTTTGGTTTTTAGGCTAGTTTAGACTAACTTAGGGTCAGTATCAAAATAGTGTAAAGAAAAAAAAGAAAGGCCTAATGTTTTAATATGTGCAGGAACAAAAGAAAAATCTGGGAAAATCTAAGTGCAGAGGAGTCCTACAAATGGGTTGTATGGGCCGTAGAAAGGTCTACAGACTGTAGGCCTATTCGTAGAACCTTGGATGAATGAGAATCATTAAGGACTTGTTCTATGGGTCCCACCTACAAGTCAGAGTTCATTCGACAAACCGTAGATTGTGGCTGTAGAAACCTAAGTCCTAGTAGAGCTGCACCTTTAGGTCTACGAGTGCAAAGTACAAATCATAGAAAATTTTACGGTCTGTAGTATGTACTCGTAGACTCAAGGTACGTTTCCTAATATCCTCTAAGTTTTAAGTTGGCCTACAAAAGTCATATACGGATCGTAGAAAGTCATATTGTCCATAGACGGTCTTTTGTTAGATACAATATGATTAAATGAGGAAGACCCGACACGTGACCATTTTGAAAAAAAACCTTTCAAATTAAATTTATCTCTCGTTTCCCTTCCCTCTCCAATAGTTACAAACCCTAAAACTCCCTTTCCAACCATTTTCATTCCCTTAACCAACCATTAAAACACCACATTTCCATTATCATCATCTTCTCTACTTTCCATTCTTAATTTCCCCAAAATTCACAACCTCCACAAATTCAACTCCATAAGGCAGTCGCAGGTCACAGTGAAAGCAAATTCTTGTTCTCAAAATCTCAACACACTCACACACTTTCAACTTCAACACGTTAAGGTAAGGATTTTAATCCTCTTTTTATGTTGGCAAATTTAGAGTTGATTGAACATGACTTAGGGCTTCAATTGTGATATATAATGTAAATTTTACGCATCAAATAAACCCTAAGGATGATTTTTTTGTGGATTTAGTATAAAATGCATGATTGAGTGTGTATTGGGTTGTTAGTTAATTAAATTGTTGAATTGAGCAGGTGAAATAACAACACTGGACTAGAACTTTTTGATCTACAAAGGTCTTCTATGGATCGTAGAAATTTCTACGATCCATAGTTGCCCTCCGTAGACAAGCCTAAAGGATCAGTGCTTCCCATTTCATACCAGTGCTTGTACAAAGTCTATCTTCGAGCCATCAAACTTCCTACAGACCGTAGATAGGATTCGTACAAACAACCTAAAAGTTTAAAAATAAAATATAGGGACTACGAACCTGCCTATGATCCGTACAAAGTTCTATGACTCATATATCAGTCTCATAGTCTTAGTATGCACATTCAAGTAGCTCAGGGTTTGGAACTATTAAATTGACTTACGGTCCGTAGAAACTTTGATGAACTGGATGTCCGTAGTTCCAACTTTAAAAGATGAATTTAGGTCTGCCTTCCTACGATAGGGTCCTACAACCCATAAAACCTTCTACGGTTTGTAGGAACCCTTTTGTAGGACCAAAAATAGTACTCTGCCTGTGATTTTTTTTTTCTTCAATTTTTTATTTTTCTTGCTTTCTTTTTGTATTTTGTAGTGACTAATAGTTACTTGAAAGATACAATTCAAAGAAGAGGGGGAAAATCCACCGCGCTTTCAAAAGGGCCAGGACTCTGCTCATATCTTGGCTTAAGAATCAACCAACATAGGAGGAGGACAACGGGTCGGAGGTGAACCACCGAAGGCTAGACAACTCGATAACAAGCGAAACAACTTGAGATGGTACCAGAGCTTATCAGTGTGGCTTCTCCCACGAGAGTAATTTCTCCCCAGTATGACAAGGGAGAACACAATTAAGGAGATGATAGCAGTGAATCTCTCTATTAGTCGAGCACTGGTTCACAATCAAATCACAGTGTGGCTCTAGCTTCTCACAGTTTGGAAACAGGGCAGTAACACATAGGAGACATGCATAGATGGTGCGACTGTCAGGATAGCCAAACTAGACGTGCATCAAGGGCATATTTTATATATACTAATAGGCCATCCATAAAAATTTCACAGCAATCCCAAATGGTTGATCACAGAAGATCCACAAATACTGAGTGGTAGTTTACACACAACACTGGAAATTTATGTTCTATTCTGGTGACACAGATGCGTATGGATGGTAGAATCATCAGGCAGTTAAAATATCAACATCATCCGAGAGTTCTATGCCTCATATGCGACTACTGTGAGGAAGGACTTGCCCTAGAGGGAAAAGGAATTAGAGCACCCACACCTACTAAGCACCTTGGTATGGAATATTTTTGTTGATATATCCGAGTAGACTCTCTGATGGTTAAGAGAAAGAGCTACCTATGAGCAGACTGCCTCCACCACTGAGTTTGACTACTAGATCCAAATAGTCTGAAACAAAAATGAGATGAATGATGCATTTCAGAAAGAGTATTTGCTTAGATGGGTAGAAGGATACATTGTTGAGTAGGGTGATGATGCTGATTGGGTACATAACATAGACCTGATCAAGAAGGCGTCGTTGAATTTTGCAGCCAAGTTTTGGTGGTCTATTGTGCGTGCTAGACTATCCCCCAGTATGGCAGATAACCACTTGTCTCTAGATCGTGCATTGATGGTGGCTTGTTTGATGGCTGGGTATGAGATTCATTTTTCTCGCATACTGCTTGCTAAGATTCACGAGCGGGAGTTTAGGGAGACTACTACTATTCCTTTCCATGCTTTATTTTCTATTTATGCCAGGAGTCCATGATGCCATGATAGTTGGTGTCGACCAATTGATAGAGATGATTAGGACTGTGGAAGTCAGACTGATTAATGATGAGTCCAACCCAGCTACACCACAGTGAGGATCTCAATTTCGCATACTAGAGATGAGTAAGACGCTTACATCCGTGCATCCCAGAGATAAAGATATTCCTAAGCTGATAAAGGCCACGCATACCTCCATATTAGCCCCATCTGCTAGCACACCTCATGTCCCTTCTGGTGCATCTGTTCTTTACACACTACCAGGTGCCAGGTTTCAGAGGATGGAGGCCCAGACAGCTCAGTTGTTGCAGCATCTCAAACCTTGAGTTCGTACATTTATTGAAGAGTTTGAGAAGAGGATGCAAACATCAATGGTGGAGCACAATTAGGTCACCCATCGGAGGATTGAAGCATTCATGTTGATGATGCTAGCTCGACCCCAAACAAATTCGAGTGCTGACCTCCTGAGTTTTTAGATGGATTTAGATAAGATCCAAGCTGATGTAGATGCACTGGCTACTTCCCCTCAACCTCCCCCTCCTCCACCCCTAGTGAATCACTCCCATACCCTAGAGATGAGGTTTTGTTGGCTTGATTTTGTACTGAGGACACGTCATGTGCGACTTGAAAGGTCACTCAGTCTGATGGTGACATTGGAGATGAGGATGAGGGGAAAGCACACAAGAGGGATGGCGTGTAGTTGAGGTAGCCCGATGTGAGTTCATCCTGTCTGAGGAGGTTCTATTGGAGAGAGTTATGTAGTAGTGGTTGGAGTTTCGAGCTCAGGTGGTACTACTGATAGTGCACCCCAGATTGATCCAAAGGCACTGGGGTCCACATCGAGGGGCCCGCAGACCTCTAGTTAGTGCTTCGGTGCTTAGGCGCAAAATGTTTGTCTTCACCCTCTCTTTTTACATTTTTAGTGTATTGAAGAAAATTGCATGGTTTTTTTATATGGGGGTGGGTTGAACTAATTGTGAGCGTATGGGTGAAGTCTATTAACCCTGACACTCAGATCTTTCCCTGAGGTTTTCTTGCATGTATTCTTTTTCCCGAGGACTATTTAATTTATATTAAACCGGCATGCTTAGGATGTTGATTGTGAAAGTAGACTAGAAGTAAAAGCATGATGGCAAATATTGATAAAAAAAAATTCCTAAATTTTCTTTTGTTCAAATATGCTAAGATCTGTGTTACTGATTAGCTGAACATATAAGATTTTTGTATGATATGATAAGAACTGAGAGGATAACATGAATTTAGCTGAAGCATGAAAAAACTACATTGATAATTGGTAATAAATTGATATGGCATGTGTGTGTGAGGTATTTGATCATTCTTACAGTATGGGCCAATCTAGAACTTGCCCCTTTAGTCTTGCTAGGATAATTGAATTGTTAATTAGGAAAGTATCATAGGCCAATGTTGAAATAAAGTCCACTAAGCCTAAAAACAACCAACTAAATGAAATAACTCCCTTCGATCCAAATTTTTGAACCTTGAATAGACTTTTATTTTTTTTTAACCAATTCACCTTCTCTGTTCAAAATGTTAACCTTAGTTTTAGCCCTTGTCCCTCCCTGGACATTATGAACCTCAACTCAGGTTAAAAGCCTAAGTTGAGGGTGACTACAATAGAGTAATATGAGAAATGGAAGGGGTATGAAAAGAGTTATGTAATGCGAAAAGAGAAAAAAATAAGATAGTGTGGTAGCAAAAATAAAAAGTAAAATGCATTTAAAGCTAAAGAAAATATTAAAACGAAAAAGAAAAGAAATCCAAAGACACACCCGAGCATAAATGAAAACTGAGGAGAAAAAAAAGAGGTGAAACAATTATTGATTATAAAAGAGATAATTAGTCAATGTAATTGTCAAGGAGGGCAGAAAAGTTACTTTAAATCTAAATATACCACATCTGACCCTAAGCCTACATTACAAGCCAAGAAAGTCCTATAGTGATCCTAATTTAATGGTTCAGGAGTCTAAGTATTGAATATAAGGGCAAGCCTATAGTATTGTGCATGTCTGGTATTAAATTCTATTCTGAGAGTGACCGTCTACCGAGTCCCTCTACTTGAGAAACATATTGATATTTGTGTGAAAATTGGACTTCTTTGTGGTAAGGACACAAGTGACATTGTTGAAAAATCATTGTCTTGGTAACTGTTATCTATGTAAGTGAATGTATCCATTGGCATGTCTATGTTATGAATTAATCCGCATGTGTTTGCTTGTTTTGGAATGAACGATTGCACTATGTTTGAATGAGAAAAATGGAGGATGGATTGTTTATATAAAAACCATGTGATTGCTTGAATTCTAGATCTACTTTTGCATTGAGTCATTTTTTCTTAGTAGTGTCGCTTGAGGACAAGCAACAATTTTAAGTTGAGGGTATCGATGTACCGCTGATTTACAATACTTATAATTCTTTAAAATTTGAGTTTTGCATATTTCATAGGCATTTGTGAGTAGATTTGATGGGATTTTGTCTATGTTTTGCAGGAAAATAGGTTTTGGCAGTACGGGGGAAGAGTTTAGTGAAGCAACATCTTTTTGAAAGTCCTACGGGTAAACCTAAGAGTAGTATAGTCATAGGACTGACTTGTAGATGAGGACCGGAGATTTTTGGAGCTAAGTAGGGAAACATGAGTGAGGCCTACGAGCCGTAGGTCAAACTCGTAGAAAAGTTCAGAGATATTGGGTTCTAGTACATGGACTACGAGTAGCTAGGATGGGCCGTGCAAAGTTCTACGAGCTATATAACATGTCCATAGAAAAAGTCCATATGAATCTTGATAAAGTTGCTTCTACGAGAGGTGTCTACGAGCCGTAGAAACTACTACGACCTGTAGACATAAGCCGTAGAAACGTCTGTCGTGTCCTATTTTTCCTATGTTTTCTTAGCCTACTTTATTTAGGATTTGATGTCTATAAATAGTCATTTTTATGTACTTTTTTATGTTAGAGAGTTGAACAGTTGATATTCTGGTTTTGCCTTATGAGAATTAATTTGTGAAACACTTTTCCATTTTAATTCTTAAATTGATGGTTTATATTGCATCTTTTTGTTCTTCAATTAAAGGTTTCAAAATTTATTAATTTTTCGTACAAGATTTATCTTAACTTAATTAATATGAATTGTAATAAAAAAAGCATGAGTAGCTGATTCCAAAACTAGGGTTGTGGGAACTATGAAGAATTAACAACGTAGACCTAATAATTAGTAATTCTTGAATAATGTTTATGCATGTATTGTGTTTCTCCTCACTTTGATTTCTTTTTAACAATGCACAACGTTAGAACTTGCCTTATTCCTAGATTACTGACCAAGGAGGTAACCAATGGGAAAAGAGATTATATAACGGAGAATTGGGGACATCAACCCTCATCTAATAGCTTGACATAGACTAGGTGATAGTTCATCTTGGGTCAAAGGTAAAGATTAGTGAAGCATACCTCAGTAGACCGACCAAAGTTGCGTGGTGAAATTCACTTATTTGGGCGATCAACCACTAAGGAGATACCTAACTTACCGACTTTTTTTGTTAGACACTAGACAAGGTTACTACTATACGGTTTACTAGGGAATACAAATACCCTAGTTTTATCTTGTATTATTTTCCAAAACATTCAATCCTGCTTACAATGGTATGTGTTACTACAATCATTCAATAAAGCTTTTGTTTCATTAAACCCCCCCCCCCCTTTTACAAAAATAAATCGTCTAAAAGTACAACTAACAATCAATTAGACTAAGTATAGACCTCATTCCTTGTGGAATTGACCCTAACCTCTATTAGGTTCTTTATTTGAACAACAACCACTTAGACTTCTTTAGGAAGGTGTAATTTGGGCATATCTCTATTAATTTCAAATAATTGATCAATGTGATTTCTCAATAACATTAGTTGCCCATGGATAGGCTAGATTAATCCTAAACACAACATTGCATTTCTCAATAACAATATGCTTATCATAAAAGCTCTTGTCAAATCCTAAAATCTAGAATCTACTAAACACCATTGCTTAACATAGATTTTCTCTATAAAGGAAATATAGCATTTAGAAGTGAAACACCAAATTCCTTTTCTCAAGCAAACAAGGAATTCAAATCAAATATGTAAGCATCAAACTTATTACCCACTTCATGTAATGTTCTTCAAGCAATATCTGAAGATCTAAAGTAGAACAAAGTTTGGAATCTCAATTAATAAATTAACACATGACAATCAATGTGAATCCATGAAAACTAATATAAAATAGAGCAATACACAAAATTCTACAAAATTAATCAATACCCGACTTCAATTCCACACCCATAGAATTGCGGTTTTACCTAATCATACAAAAATTAACAAAAATTATATCAAAATCATTATCACCCATCTGAATTGTTGAATGACAACTTCAAATAAAAGAAACATAGCTCTAAAATCCACAAAAAATGGATCACAAGCTTTCTTAACAAACAAAATCTCATAATGTTCTTCTATACTCTAATTTCATAAAGTGTAAGACGAGTTTTCTCTTTCCTCTCTACTATTTATAATTTCGCCAAAACACAACCAAAATTTCATTTTGTGACTCAGTCAGTGATATTTGTCGGGCTGGACTACTCACTCGGCGTGTCACTGACTAGTACTTATTATCGCCTTTTATTTCTTATCTTTAGGCTTCAGGCACTTGAACCACAATTGGTGAGCCTGATGGACCTCACTGTTATGTTTCGGAGAGTCGCCGACTATCACATATGGTCACATTTTTATCTTTATTTCAGCTCAGTTGTTATGACATTTTTGGTGAGTAGTTTTCATCTCACCGAAAGAGTTTGACAAGTCACCATTTTTTCCTTCTTTTCATTGACCTTTCTTGAACTTTTAGTAAAAGACTGTCATTTTCGGCGATGTCTCAAACTTTTGGCGAGTCTCCAAGTGCCTTCAGCGAGCATCAACTTCACACTTCATTTTTTTTTATGTTTTGGCTTATTTTTGCATTTATTTATCCTTGTGTTGTCCTTCAGCCTTCTGAGGTAAAAAAACAGTAGTTAATCATCAGATATGGACATAAAATGGCATTGAAACCACTAATTGTTGAAATAAAAAACCATAAATGAGTCCAAATTTTCTAACTCATCAGCACCCAAACTTAAACTTTTGTTTGTCCTCAAGTAAATCAAGAGTTCAATCAATTCCACAAGGGTGTCTACAAACTGTGTTTCTTGCAAGACAACATGCAAGTGCTATCACAATGCTAACTTCATGTCTATGAAATTTTTGATTATGTACAAAAAGCCTCAAGTGATGACTAGCCAGTATCAATCTAAGTTCAAGCTCACGAATGCTCACTCATGATGAAAAGATATGCTCCAATGAAAGTATTCAAGTGCCATCACAACAAAATACGATTCCATACTTTCCCAAAGCACATCAACAATGATTTTAGGAATCAACACAAACTCTGACACTATAAAGAGAAAAGCATGCATGTTTTAACCCATAGGTTTGCCTATGTTTTCAAGCATCATCATATGGATATAACAAGATCTCAAAGGTCTTTTTCAGACTTGTAACGAGGCTAAGGTCAAAGGTACGGTCAATTTGGCTTAGTCACTTCACCTTTTCGAAGCATTGTTCCTCTCAACTTGACCTCTTCTCATTTTCTTTCTTACTTTTGACAAAGAAACTCAACCTCATGCAATTCACAAAATTCATTTCTTCTTGTACTCATTAGGAACCCTTTTTATTCCATCATGCAATAAGGATAATCAAAAATCAATTTGTGAAACACTTTTCATTTCACCTTCTTTTCTTCTCTATTTTTTTAATGAGGGGTTCCATATTTTTTCCAGAAGAACAAAGGATGAGTCTCACACTTTTATTCAATTAGTGTAACACCTCAGATTTCGGAAAAGAAAAGGGGAACATTTTTGACCTACTATTGTGTTCTATGGGTCCATTCTACGAGCCGTAGAGGTTTTTAGGGACTGTAGAAAACATCCATAGAAGTAGATTATTTTTTTTGAAAATCAAGTCCCAGAACCTTTTTCTATGATTCACCAAGATGGTCCATTAGATAATCTACGAGTCATAGATAGGCCTCGTACGTTGGTCCCAGACTTAGTGAAATTTTGGGGTTAAAGTTGAGTTCTAAGGTTAGTGTCTACTTACTGTAGGAATTCCTACAGACCGTAAAAGGGTTCCATCAATAGTTGGGTAATTTTAAGGTCTTATTATTTAGTCTACAACTGCTAGTACAGACCGTAGAAAGTTCTATGGGCCGTATATCACACCCGTAGACCAGTTCTGGCAGTTATTTTTCAAAGGCTTTTGGATCTTTTCCTAATTGTTTTAAGACTATACTATGTCGTTTGGCTTCAATCCTAAGCCCTATATAAAGCTTTTAAGTCCTAAATCTACCCACTTTTAACCCATTCTCCTATTTCCCCAAAACTTAACCAAATTCACTCTCCAAAATTCCCTCTCAACCTAAGGAAGAAAAAGAAGCTAAGGTTCACTCAAAGGTCATAAATTCACCATTCATATTGAGCTTTAAGCAGAAAGGTATGAGGGTATTAACCCATGGAGTCCATTCCTCCATGGGTTCCCGAAGGTTTTCATTCCTCAAATTTGAAATTCAATTGATCAAATTTGGATTCTTCTTAATTCTACATGGGTTTCATCCAATTATAATTTTTTTAATATTGATTAAGTCTTATAATGCATGATTTAAAGTTAATACATGATATTTAGTTGAAATTATATTGACTCATTCAAGATTCATGATTTTCAACTACGAACCTATGAAGAACCCAGAACCTATGAACTATGAATTTTGGAAGGTTATGCATGTCTTATGAAAATCATGTTTATGATGATAGGGTGATTTTAGATGAAAGTACCAATGTTTTTTGAAAGCGTTATTCACATACGAATATGATCATCATTGCGAAAGGTATTTCTCACATATGGATTCACATTGGTTAATGGTTTTCTCACCTATGCTTGAATTGTAATTTAAGGAGCTATTATATGTTTTGATCTTTAAGATGTGGATTGGTATTGATCATTTTTCCTGATGTTATGATGATATTTGATTTTTATCTATTCCGTTGGGATTTTGACTTACCACCAAGAGGGCTTTAAGGTGGAGGCTCAAATAGGGTAGTCTCTAGTAGCAATCTCTAATCCCAAGCTACATGCCCCCATAGGTTTGTCTTAAATGACCTAGCTAGTGTATCCATTTTAGAAAATGATGATGTCTACAGACTCTAACTCGGTAAGTAGAATCCCTTTCTTTCGGTATGTAAGATATACTGGATTCCATGATATAGCTCTCATGGTCTTGTTACCGGTTAAAGCTAATATCCCACAAAAACGACTGTGTTTCTTCAAAGCTTTTTTATGTTTCTTATTTCAATTACATTGACCATACCTTATGATTTACATATTGTTGTTTCCTTAAACTTTTCAATTATTGGTCATGCGTTACATGTTTTGAGCTATTCATGCTACGATGTCTATTTATGCATGATTCCCCATACTTAGTACATTTCATGTACTAATGCATACTTGTTCCTACATTGTCTCATTAATGTAGGGTTCGATTCTCCTACCTCTCACACTCATGTCTAGTTGATCATTCCATCAGATCCAAGAGTTGATGAGTCCTCATGTTCCGAGGACCGAGACACTTTTACTTATTTTATGTCTTTATAGTTTTTGGATAATGTATGTGGTGTATGGGTTACGTCCCAACCACTTTTTTGATGTTTTCGATGGCTTGTTAAGACTATGTTAGACTTCTGCTTTGTCAAACTCTTTTATGATATAAGACTATTTCTTTGAAATCTTTATTTCTATTATCTTGTATGATTTATTCTAATTGGCTTGTGTAGGGCCTCTCAGGGTTCTATACGCTATGTTTCGCCTAGGGTATACTTTGTGTCCTAACAAACTTGGTATCAGAGCACAAGGTTTAGGAAGGTCCTAGGATATCTTACTAGCCACGTCCAGTACAGTCTTGTTCATTAGTTTAGGAAATTATAAGGTGTTTAGGATATTCCATATTTTTCATCACTCTAAATTCTTGCAATAGATTTTAACTCTATATGTCTCTCTCCTAATCCTTTTCCAATGATTTCTATTATATGGATCCTTGAAGAGCATATCTTAGAAGGAATGTGGGCGAGAATATGGAACAAGAAGCTCCTAAAGCTCCTCAAGTTCCAGTCGACCCTTCGTCCGAACAAGTGACTAATGTAGAATTCCAAGTCGCTTTTCAAGTGTTGGCTCAAGCTATGACAGCTTAAGACAATAGAGAGGTTGTGGTCCCATGACCTAAATGTGGGTACGACAACAGCTAGAGTGAGGGACTTCACTAGAATGAATCCCCCAAAGTTTCTCAAGAGCTTATTGATAAGGTATATAAGGTTTTGATGATCATGGGAGTGACGCCGGTGAAAAAGGCGGAATTCTCTACTTATCAACTCAAGGGTGTAACTCAAGTTTGGTTCAACTAATAGAAGGAAGAGTGGGCAGTTGATGCAGGTCCTCTATATTGGAAAAAGTTCAGAGTTGCTTTCCTTGATATGTTCTTTCCCCTTGAGATGAGGGAGAAAAAAGTTCTTGAGTTCATCTACCTTATTCAAAGAAATATGAGTATGAAAGAGTATGGTTTGAAGTTCACACATTTGTCCAAATATACTCATTCTATGGTTGTCGACTCTAGGGAAAGGATGAGTAAGTTTGTTTAGGGTGTGTCTTAATTGGTGGTTAAGGAATTTCTCTCCCCCATATCGGTGCTCAATACTACTCCCAAAAATATACTTTGATCATATGTTTTAAATAAAACATTTCCTCTCCCTCAACTCTGAGATTATTACTCAAAATGTTTCTCTAAAAAGAGAAAGTACTCAAAACTGCTCATTACTCTTTTGGCAATCGGTGTTTCCTCTCATCTTAAATGTAAAAACATTTACTCTTGGGAATACTTAGTTCTCATATATCATTTAAAGGAAAATGAACTCAACTCTATTCTTCCTCAACTCAAATGCTCAAGTCTTAAAACAAGTTTTTAAAAAGGTTTTCAAAAGACTTCTCAAAAGACTCGAAAGAACTCTCAAGACTTGACTCTTAGCTCTACCTTGAATTTGAATTATGAATTTAAGGTTATGATTTCGTGTTATGAATGATTTCTATATGTTTAGAAGTAGTTTAGAGTAGTTGGAATCAATAGGGATTGAAGGACAACTTTAAAGGAACTCAGACGGGTTAAACAACTGAAGACAGGATGGGGTAGGCGACCCTGGCGCACTGAGTGGCGCTGGGCGCCAGCCCCTAAACTACTCAAGGGTAGTTGGAGCGCACTGACTGGCGCAGGGCGCCAGGCCCCAAACTACAGAACTGCTTTTCTGGCGCACTGGTTGGTGCAGGGCGCCAGCCTCTGCCCAGATTTCCCCGGCGAATTTTCTTTCTCATTTTTTGACCCTAATTCGCCTAGAATCGAATGGTTTTTCCCCCCAATCACTTAGATTCTAATAACCAATATAAGTACATGATAATCTACTCAAAACGACCCTCAATTCACTAACTTTTGTCTCAAAAATTCATCAAGACCCCAACAATCAAGATTACGAATGGAATTTCAAGAAAACTCATCAAGAAATCAAATTCTTCAAACTTAACAACGAATTTGCATTAAAGTAGCATGATTGGTGTGTGGTTGAACAATCCCAACACTATGAGAACTCACATACCTCTTAGGGATCAAACCCTTGGCGAAACAATCCTCGATTCGCAAGAAATCTCTACGAACGCCTTGAACCTTTTCCTCTTTTCTACTCTTTTCTCTTCTTGAACTTTCTTCTAAAAACATAAGCATTATTAGGATTTTGAAAACCAAACCAATTCATATTTTTTGGTAACTTTCCTTAACTGGACATGCTAACTTCAAATGAGCATATATCCCGCAAACAAGCTCGAAATCCAGCAAACTCGGTGGCGTTGGAATGATGATTCCAAGACCTTTCATTTGATATCTTATGGGCCACCTAACATATCCTGTATTGAAAGTTATGGTCGTTTGAAGCTGACCCAAAACTCACAACTTAAGCATAACTTGTAAAATTTCAGATTTGGCTTTTTCCAAATTAATTCTTTCTAATTTTAGCTCTTTCTAAGGTGGGATGTTGTAATATCCCAACCTTGGGAATATTCGTCCTCAAATGAGATCACTCTAATGTAAAATTAAGGGTGGAAGCATCTAACACCCCCACTCAAACACTCTTCATGCAAATTAACACAACATTTCCACTTAAAAAAGTACTAAGAAAAGAATTAGTACCTTCATTGGGAACTTCTCCGAGTTCAAAGAGTTGTGAATATCTCTTCTTCATATCCTCATAAGCCTCCCAAGTAGCTTCCTCAACAAAGTGATTCCTCCATAAGACCTTGACTGATTCTATTTCCTTGGTTCTCAACTTGTGAACCTAACGATCCAAAATCTGAACGGGAATTTCCTCATAAGATAAGCTATCCTTAATACCAATATCTTCAGTCGGTATAATAAGTGAAGGGATGGATCTCCCATACACTTCTTTAACATTGAAATGTTAAACACCGGATGGACTGCTGCTAATTCTGACGGTAGCTCCAATTCATAGGCTACATTCCCAATCCTCTTGGATATCCTGTAAGGACCAATATACCGGGGACTGAGCTTCCCCTTCTTACCAAATCTCATGACACCCTTCATGGGTTACACCTTAAATTAAACCCAATCATCTACCTGAAACTCTAAGTCTCTTCTCCTAACATCAGTATAGGATCTCTGACGACTTTGCGCTGTTTTCAACCTTTCTTGAATAGTCTTCACTTTCCCCATAGCTTGATTAACCAAGTCTGGTCCTATCAACCATGCCTCACAAACCTCAAACCATCCAATAGGAGATCTACATCTTCTCTCATAAAGAGCCTCATAGGGAGCCATCTGGATGCTAGAGTGGTAACTGTTGTTGTAAGCATACTCGATGAGAGGTAAGTGATCATCCCAATTTCCCTTGAAATTTATCACACATACCCTCAACATATCCTCTAAAGTATGAATTGTACGCCTTGCTTGACCATCAGTCTGAGGATGAAAAGCAGTACTAAGGTTCACCTTTGAACCCAAACCCTTCTGGAAATACTTCTAAAATTGTGTAGTGAATTACGCACATCTGTCTAAAATAATGGATATCGGAACTCCATGAAGTCTTACTATGTCTTGAATGTATAACTTGGCATAATCCTCTGCTGTAAATGTAGTCTTTACCGGTAAGAAATGGGTTGATTTAGTCATTCGATCTACAATCACCCAAATCAAATCATGCTGCCTGCGAGACCGCGGTAAACCAGTAATAAAATCCATATTAATCATATCCCACTTTTATTCCGGAAGTTCTATGTTTTGAGCCATACCACCGGGCCTTTTGTGCTCTACCTTAACTTGTTGGAAATTTGGGCACTTAGAAACGAACTCTGCAATAACCCTCTTCATACTACTCCACCAATAGACATCTCTCAAGTCACGATACATTTTTGTGGAACAAGGATGTATAGAATATTTGGAGCTATGATCTTACTCCATGATCCTCTCTTGGAGTTCATCAACCTTTGGTACACGTAATCTACCTTGATATCTCAATACACCATCTCCCACTTGTTCAAAAGCCATCACTTTCTTCTTTTGAACATTTACCTTCAATTCAAGCAAAACAAGAGCTTGATCTTGTTTCTCTTTCACCTCAGACACTAATGATGATTCAGCCCCATTCATCACCACTACTCCTCCTTCATTGGAATCCATTATCCGGACTCCCAATCGTGCAAGTCTGTGCACATCTTTTGCTAACTCTTTCTTTCCTTCCTCAACATGGGCGGTACTACCCATAGACAATCTGTTCAAAGCATCAGCAACGACATTAGCCTTACCTGGGTGATAGAAAATACTCATGTCATAATCCTTGAGTAACTCCAACCACCTCCTCTTTCTGAGATTAGCTCTTTCTGACTGAATACATACTGAAGGCTCTTGTGATCGGTGAACACATCTACATGAACATCATAAAGATAGTGACGCCATATTTTCAAAGCAAACACTACAACAACCAACTCTAGATCATGGGTTGGTTAATTCCTCTCGTGAATCTTAAGTTGTTTGGAGGCATAAGATATAACCTTGTCATTCTGCATCAACACACAACCCAGTCCAAATCTGGATGCATCGCAGTACACAACAAAGCCTTGTGTACCCTCTTGTAAGGTCTAAACTGGGGTAGTAGTCAACCTAGTTTTCAATTCCTGAAAGCTTTTCTCACAACTTTCAGATGATTGAAACTTAACTATTTTCTGAGTCAACTTAGTCAACGGCGATGAAATAGATGAGAACCCCTCGAAAAACCTCCTATAATAACCAGCTAATCCCAAGAAACTCCTAATATCAGTTGGGGATGTGGGTCTAGGCCAGTTCTGTATGGCCTTAATCGTTTAAGTGTCAACTCGAATCCCTTCGCCAGAAATAATGTGGCCTAAGAACGCCACTGAATCAAGCCAAAATTTACACTTAGAGAATTTAGCATACAACTCTCTATCTTTGAGAGTTTGAAGAACTACTCTGAGATGACTAGCATGATATTCCTCATTCCTCGAATAAATCAGAATGTCATCAATAACCACGATAACAAACATATCAAGATATGGCTTAAACATTCTGTTCATAAGGCCCATGAGTTCTACCGGAGCATTATTCAAACCAAATGACATAACCAGAAACTCATAATGACCATAGCGGGTCCTGAATGTTGTCTTAGGGATGTCACTTTCTCTTCAACTGGTGATAGCCAGATTTGAATTATATCTTAGAATAACATGAGGCACCCTGAAGTTGATCGAAAAGATCATCAATTCTCGGAAGAGGATACTTATTATTTATAGTAACCTTGTTCAACTGACGCTAATCTATACAAATTCTAAGAGAACCATCTTTCTTTCTAACAAATAAGATTGGAGTGCCCCAAGGTGAGACACTTGGTCAAATGAATCCTTTTTCAAGGAGGTCCTTCGACTGCTCTCTTAACTCACCTGGAGCCATTCTATATGGCAGAATAGAGATAGGACGAGTATCAGGAAGAATATCTATACCAAAGTCTATTTCTCTCTCAGGAGGGACTCCGGGAAGATCATCTGGAAAGACCTCTGGAAACTCACTTACAACTAAAACTGACTAAATAGGTGGTGTCTCAACACTAGAGTCATTAACTCAGACTAAGTGATAGATACACCCCTTGGAAACTAACTTTCTCGCCTTAAGGTACGAAATAAAACGACCCTTAGGCACTCCCGAACTACTCCTCCACTCTATAACTGGCTCATTAGGAAACTGGAACTTAACAACTCAAGTTCTATAATCAACTGAGGCATAACAGGCATGAAGCCCGTCCATACCTAAAATAAAATCAAAATATACCATGTATAACTCGACTAAGTCAGCCCATGATGTCCTTGTGATTGACGGAAATGGTACAATCATGATAAACTCTCTCGGCTAGAATAGACTCACCGACAGGTGTAGAAACACTGAAGGGCTCAAGAAGTTGCTCAGGAAGAATATCAAAATTCATGGCAATATAAGGAGTCACAAAAGATAGACTCACTCTTGGATCTAGATTAGCATATACATCAAAAGAAAAGACTTTAATCAAACTAGTGACAACATCTGGCGAATACTGTTGCTCTTGGTGACTGGTGATAGCATACAGACAGTTTGCTCATCCGCCTATCCCTGAAGTATCTCTTTTAGGTGAAGCTCTGTCTGGTGGAGCCGCTGAAGAAAATTGGGCTCTATTGACCCAATTACCACCGCCCTGGCTGTTCTTAGGGCACTCTTTCATGAAGTGACTATTCTGACCACACTTGAAGCAACTAGTGGAGCCATCACGACACACTCCTGAGTGGGTCCTACCACACTTAGCACATGCAGGAGTCCCATTACCTCCTTGTGCCACACTACCTTGAGACTGCGCAGGTCTAGCTCTGAAATTCTACGAATTCTGATTCTCGAACTCACCTCTGTTCCTTTGTGCAGGTGCACTAGCAGATGATGGAGCAGGTCCATTTTTCTTGTGTTGAAAAGAAGACCAGTTCACATTTCTCTTCTTCTGCCCGGAATCATTTCCTGTTGTCTTAGCTTTCTTGTTCCGGAACTCTTCTCTATCCCTCAGCTTATCTTTCTCAACCTATTGTACATGTATCATCAACCTTGCTATGTCCATGTCCCCTATCAACATCGCAACCTTACCCTCTTTGCTTGGACGACGAGACAACCCCGATACAAACAAGCTCATCCTGCTCCTCATATCAGCAACCATCTCTAGAACATAATGGGAAAGTTGGGTGAACTTGAGGATGTACTCATGCAAACTCATGGATTACTGCTTAAGAGTGAGGAATTCCCTTACCTTTGCCTCACTTAGCTAATGGGGAAAGAAACGCCCCATGAAGGCCTCTTCGAACATAGTCTGGCTCACAATTGGTGCACCCTATGCTCTACCCTTCTTCCATTCATCATACAATACTCTAGCAACACCCTTTAGTTGGTATTCAACTAGTTCCACTCGCTCAACATCAGTAACATGCATAACCTCAAAAACCATTTGTAGCTCTTCCACAAAGTTTCCCGGATCCTCAGTGACACTTCAACCGGTGAAGTTTGGAGGATTCATCCTTAAGAACTCATAAATTCTGGATGTATCAGCCACATCCTGTTGATCTCATCTCTGCTGACCAACTTGGTTTGCCACCACTTGACTCAACATCCATATAGCATTCCGTAACTCAACATTAGTGACCTCTGCTTGGGATTGCACTTCTGGTGCATTGGGTACCCCTTGATCCTGTTGATCGACGTTCCTCCTAGAAGGACGACCTCGGACAACTCTTCATGGAGGCATGATCTGAAAGATACACGCAAGCACGAGTTAGAAGGAAACTTTATAGAGATAAACTCTATCGCACAAAAAGAGTATGAAAGAAGTGAGATAGTTCCTAAATGTTGTAGCCTTCTAATTATAGATGTGGCGCGCTTCACACCGATAACTATGACTCTACAGACACAACTTCATAGAAACCGTAGGACTCTTGAATTCTGTGCTCTGATACCAAGTTTGTCAGACCCCGAGCCTACACCCTGGGCACGACCGGGCACTCGAGAACCATTGCTGGCCCAAAGTAAACCCTTGGCCGGGCTCAACTCTCAACAAAAGACTTACTCATCAATAAGATGAACTCAAAAGCACAACTTTACTCAATGTCTCAAAGAAATACTCAGAATATTTGTGAAGTAAAACATTCAACTAACCAAAGAAGCAACTCAAGTCTCAACATAAACAACTGAAAAATGACACATAAACTAATGTCTATCTATCTATGAAGCCTCTAATACTATGAGGGATGTCAGGACAAAACCCCTGATCATCCTAACAACTGAAATAATGAAAATAAGGAAGGGATCCTTTGGAAGTAAGAAGGCTCACCGAACAACTCTAGAACTTAACTGGATCAATGAAGCGCTGGTTGCTGATCTTGGTTAACTGTATCTACATCATGAAAGATTCAGGCCAAATGGCGTCAATGCATGGAATGTACGAGTATGTGAGGTGAAATCTAAAACATGACATAAACTTGAACTGGAACTAAAGAAACAACTTACCTCGTCTCAACTCAACTCGACCTCATTTCAGTATAAAAGCAATAACAATAATGCGATATAAAGAAAAGCTTTAAAACAGTAGATAACGACTCAATATATTTAAAAATACAATATAACTCAGTTTATACGCAAAAATACAAAATAACTCTGCTTATGAGTTTCTCTAACCGACAACCATCACTATGAGCTATGTGATGATACAACGTCTAGCCCACACTTACAGAACTGTCCTATACTATGCCGGGGTATAGAACTACTCACTAAGTCAATCCACTAGTCTATGCTTAAAAGCAATAAGGAATCATCTAAAAAGTATGACCCTTTCTACCCAAGTTGACGACATGGTTTATGGGAGCTGTGAGTTGTTAGAACTCTCCCCTATATCGGTGCTCAATACTAGATGAGTCTGAGATTTCGACTCATTTAAGGCTTTGTTTTGATAGTATAAGTGTCCTCAAATGCCTAATTGATACTCTAAACTGATGTTAAAGTGTTGATTTGCAGCTATGAAGGCTAAGGAGCAAGGCAAGGACATGACCGGACAAAAAGAAACTAAAAAGCTGAAGAAGTAAAGAAAAGCGACCCAATTTCCCACTCTTTCTGTGAGGCAAAACCTCACCACACTACACTACACTTCGACACAAGAGAAGAGGACCGGGCGCTTTGTATCTTTGGGGAAGCCTATTGAATCAGCTTTTGGGAATAAAAAGGGAAGGGGAATATGCCAATGAACTTCCTGGTGATCGCCAAGACCACTCGGCACACCACCGAGTGGCTCTTTAGTTCGCCCAAAGTTCCAGCATGCCAGCCCTGGGGAAAAACCAAGTTGGTAACGGAAATGGGCAGTCGGCGAATCGTTGATCCACTCCGCAACAACAAGTTGGATCGCCCAAAGTTACAGGACCTGGGAGGCTGATGACCAATTCAGAATGGCGATAGAAGGGAGAAAAGGGCAGATCGCTGAACCACTCGGCGAGGCTCGACTTATTCTGCCAAATGGACTTTCAGGCCAAAACGCATGCAACTATAAATTGGAATTTTAAAGGAAATTTGATGAGTCTGATCCCTAAGTTTTAGAGTTAGAGTTTTCTTTTAGTTTTTCAGTTCTTATTGTAGAGTTTGAGGATTTATAAGCTTAATTTTGAGGATTTGCAAGTGGGTTTTTGAATTTAATCACTTTGGATCATTGTAAAGGCTTGGAGACTCTTACCCAGCTGATGGCTAATCAAGTTGGTAACTATTTTTACCTTTTTATGATGCTTAGCTAAAACCCTCATTTTTGGGGTGTGATCATGTGATTATGGGCTGAATTAGCCTATGGCTATTGTTATTTACTGACTTAAATGCTGAATTGAAGTGGATTTAGTTGATAGCTGTGTTTTAATCTAAGAATTGTAGTTGCAAATGCAATTCTAGTCTAGAGTTCTAGGCTTTCTTGATAGAGAAGTTTTAGAACCAAACCTTTCGATTAATGATTGTAGTTATTGGGTTGATATGGGCTTAGCTCGAAAGAGTAAATCCTAAATCCGATTCTACCCATCTAGCTCGACAGAGTTGATGAATTAAGGTGTGGGCTGTTCTTATTTTCTAAACTTGTTGATGTTCGAAAGAAATCACTTGATTCAGGGTTGTTGTTCGAGACAAGACTATCTTACTTATAGTCTACCCTACCCACTGATTTGTTAATAATTTCAATTACCCGTACAATGAAATTTGCCTATAATCGATCACATCCCGATAATTCCTCTCTATATTGTTATTTCCCTCATTTTTGATTGAGTTGTAGCTAATAATTGACAATCCAAACCCCCGATCTGACATTCGTTGTCACCCCCTTAGCATTTTTACATGTTTACGATAATTTATATTCCTATAACCGAATAGACCACTTTATAACTTCATAACTGAATTTGAACACGTACCACTCCCTGTGGGTTCGACCACAACTCTTCGTTGGGTTTTATACTAATTAACGATTGTCTACAACTAGAATTTGATGAAGTGTAATTTGAGACGTTGATCAAAATTGCGCCGCTGCCGGGGAGTGGTGTTGTTTAGAATTCTATTATTGAAGTTTGAATTGTGATCTTTTTCTGTTATAGTTGAATCGACTTACTTTGTTTGTGTTTGTGTTTGTTGTATTGAACAGAAGAAGAAATGAGCGTAAATGGGAGCAATGGTAGCCAAGTTGGCCACCAAGACGATATAGGGAATTTGAACGATGTTAACAGCCCTATCCAATTGGGTGGTGTCGGGGCTATACGTATACCTCCTGCTGAAGGGAACAATGTTTTTCACATCACTAGCACAATGCTTCAGCCCCTACAATTGAAAGGATTCTTTGGAGGGCTGGCTCATGAGGATCCCCATAAGCACATTCGGAATTTCGTTGACGTTTGTGGACCGTTCTCGTTCAAGAACATTTCTCAAGAATCTTTCCCTCTTCGATTATTTCCATTTTCTTTGATGGGAGAGGCCACCAAGTGTCTAGCTGATTTCCCAAGAAATTCCATTACTTTGTGGGATGAGCTTACTGTAGCTTTCTATGTGAGATACTTTCCCCCGTCAAAAATGATGACGCTAAGGGATAATATTTAAGGTTTTAAACGGTTGGAAGGTGAACCAATCCACGAGATGTGGCTAAGGTTTCAAAAGCTATTACTTCAATACCCAACTTATGGGCTTCCCCAGGATGTCTTGTTACAATAATTTTACAGAAGCCTTGACTCAGTGAACAAAGGGGTTGTTGATCAACTGGTTCCAGTGGTATAATGCAACAGCCTTGGAAGGTCGCGTCTCAACTCCTTAATCGCATGACCAAGATCAATAGAGCATTGTACACTTGTGAGGACCAAGTGTCTCCTCTCACCTTTAGAATGACAAAAGAGCAGATCGAGAAGGATCAAGAGAGAGACCAAAACATGGCAAAAATGATGACCCAGCTGGACCTATTGTTGAAAAACGTGATGGGTAGTGGGTTGAAGAGTGTAAATGCTGTGGGTGTTGGTGGAGCAAACCCCGATGAGGCACATTTTGAGGCATTGTACAATGACGAAGTGAACTTCCTTGCAAATCAAGGAGGAGGTTTTCGTGCAAATTATCAAAGGCCGGGTGGAAATTCAGGTTGGAATAGAGATGATGGATGGAGAGATCATGACAGAGAATGGCATGATCGTAATGCCACATGGAAGGAAAGAGAGGGTGAAAAGGACAGATACATTCCACCTCATGAGCATTAAAAGCCCAGGGAACCAAGGATGACTCGGAGAATGTTTGTACGGAAGACATGCTCTCACGCATTGTCAATAAGGTAGAAGGGTCAGACAAAGTTTTGAAAGAAATGAAAGAAGACGTCTCTACACTTAATCAGATGGTCACCTCTTATTTAGTGTCAATCAAGCAATTGGAAACGCAAATGGGTCAAATTTCATCTCATTTGAACCCAAGGCCAAAAGGGGGCCTGCCAAGTGACACCTTGGCCAACCTGAAAAATGATCCTTGAAAGCGTATCCACGTCGTTCCACGACGTTAAATAAGGCGCTTCTTGGGAGGCAACCCAAGTTTTTGATGCTTTAATTTTGTTTTTGAATAACGGGTGTGGATTTTACAGGTTGAAAAGTTGAAAGTGTTGAAAATCAAACATTAGGCAAGCCAAAAGTCCATTCGGCGACACGCCGAACAGGTCGGCGTGCCTGATTTGGACCGTCGTTTGAACCATCCAGCTTGATGGGAATTTCTGTAAGACTAGGCGAACCAAAAGCTCAGTCGGTGACTTGCCGAACAGGTCGGCGAGCCCGACATTCCCTGTCGTTTGAACCCCCAAAGGGCTGGGAGTTCTGCAAAACTCGGCGAGCCAAAATACTACTCGGTGCATCACCGAGTGGGTCGGCGGACACGACTTGCTCGGCCGACTGGCGCGCGAACTGAAAGGTTTTAAAGGGTCAAACGATTTTAAATTCAAAAATCCTTCATTTTCTCACCTTTTCAACTCCCATACTCTCATCCCGATATTAATCTTTCATATTTTCGCATTTTTTACCTTCGTTTCATTTGGGAATCCTTGCTCGGGGATGGATTGTGGAAATTGTTTGCCGCCTAGAATTTCTAATTCTTTTTCGGCATAAAGGTTGGTTTTCCAAACCCCGAACTCTATATGTGGTTGAACTCGAACAAAATCTGTGTTTTGTTGTTAAATATTGTTGGGTACTCATCGTATGAGTGTTTGCTTGCCTAATTTTAAGTGAAATAGTAATTATTCGGCCTTTAATCATGAATCATGTGTTTTGCTTGTTGAGATCGAGTCAAAATTGTTGGGTTGTGCTGATTTTTTGTCGTTTCTAGCGGGCTGAAGTCTTAGTAACCCTAGACTGTGCTAATTGGCAAAAATTACCCGATGATCGAGTGGTTGACGTCAATCTTAAGAGCAAAAGACTTCAAGTGGCCAATTTTGGCCAAATCGGAGGAAGTCTGAGCACTCCGTGGGAATGGGTAGTATGGGTCTTTTTTTAATTTCATAGTGTAAGTGTTTAATTTTGAATTTCGTGGGCTGCGGGTTTGATTTTGAAGAGTGGGGTAAAAAACTGGCACGAAGGGCCATTTGGTGAGCTGGGTCGAGCTCGCCGATTGTTTCGGTGGCACGCCTAAGTCACCCTAGATCGCCCTTAATTTCCTTAAATTGTTGAGTTTAATTCTGTAACTTTCGGCGATACGCCTGAGCTCGCCTAGTTCACTCGGCGACTCACCGAAAGTTCTTCTTGATCGCCCTTCTGCGCCCCTAATTCCTTAAAATAAGCGATCGTTATCAAGTAAAGAACCCAATTTGTAGGTTGGGGTCGATCCAACGAGAAAAATGGTTTAGACTTAAACTTAACTCACTATTATATCCGTTTAGTCAAATTATTTCCGAGACAATTAAATAAAGGGGGGATTTTCTAAGCAAGTAACAGATTGTTAATTAACTAACAAGTAAGCAAGATTCAACTTTTTTGTTATCAATATGAGAAAGAAACTAGGGTATATGTGTTCCCCATAAGCTCTTAACGCGGTAATCCTAATAATAGTAATCATTTCCTATTGTTTTACATGCAAAGTTGGTAAGTTATGTATTTCTAAGTGATTGGTCCTCCAAATAAGGAATGTCACTACGCACCTTGGTTCGGCTACGAGTGTCTACTTTACTAACCCTTACCTTAACCTCATATTAGACATCACATCAATGTATGGTTTAGTTTTCACCCTCGCACCAATTGACATTAGACTATTAGATAGCATTCACTAAATCTATGTTGTTAATTCTTTTCTCATTAACTACCTCCTTGGTCCGGCAAGTAGCAACGAGGCGAGTTCTAACGTTGTGCACCGTTAAAAAGACTTCTAAGTGAAAGAATTACCAATACATGCATAAACACTATTCAAGAATCACTTAATTATTTTTCATACTTTGTTAATTGCTCATGGTTCCTACAACCCTAGTTGTGGATTTAGCTATTCATGTTTGAAAGAACACAATTCATAATTGGATAAAAAGAATTCATGAACTTACAAGAAGAATAGACGAAAACCCTAATCTTGAATTGAAATTCAAAGTCAAAATTTTATCAAACGAATATCGTAAATCAAATTGCTAAAGTTTGCAAGTTAATTCCCAACACACTAAAAACTAAAAGTTTACAATAATGTCTAACCCCCAAAAACGAGGTTTATAACTCCTATTTATAGAAAAACAAGTCCCAAAATGAAATAAGGAAATAAACTTCTGGAACGCGGCTTCATTCGATGACTCGACCTACGGACCGTGGGTTGACCTACGGTCCGTAGGTCCCCTTCCGTGGCTCCATACTTAGGGTTTTTTTTATCAGGTACTAGAACTTCAACTCCCAGATCATCAACGACGGATATGCAGGACGGCCCGTGGGTCGACCTACAGTCTGTCAGTTGCTCCGTAGTTCCACACTTAGTCAGACTTCCCTAATGCTCCATCTACGCTTTCCCATCGACTGTCCGTGGATCACTTCCGTGGGTGGCCCCTTCGGCATAATTTCAGCTTTCGTCTCCATCAAATGCGTCCAAGCCTATTTCCTGCAAACATAGCTCATAAACATTAATTCTAACACAATATAGCTCTAGACACACACAACTTCTAAGTGAAATGTATCAAAAATACCGTAAACTCATGCTATATCAACAACCTCAACTTAAACTCATTGTTTGTCCTCAATCGATGCACTAAAACTCTAAACGACACTTGTGTAGCAGCAGACATTCAAACTCAAGCAATCGCATGGCTTTCTAACTCACATCCCTTATTTAGTGCAAACCTTTTCATCTAGACTCAATAAGCTAACTCATGCGGATCAAGATATGACATAGATTGACCAATAGACATCACAACATACACTTTTCACAATCACCAAGGTACCAACTTTCCAACATTGTAACTAGTGCCCTAACTTCAAACGAAATCCCTTTTTCATACAATAAATATGAATTTTGAGTTTAAGGATTCATTCAACACTCACGCTCAGAAGTGACTTCAAGTACAGTTAGTGCTCAATACCATAGGCTTGCCCTTGTTTTCACTGCATAGACTCTCCAAACTAGTCACTAGGATCACTATAGGACTTTCTTAGCTTGTAACATAGGCTCAGGGTCAGGTAGGATATATTTGGGTACTTTTTAGTGACTTTCTGCCATCCTTGACATTATATTGACTTTTTACCTCTTTTATCAACATATTCTTGACATCCTTTCATTTTCTTTTCTTTCCCTTAACTCTCCTCAACATAGATGTCACTTTTCACTTTATAGCTCATATTTTTCACTTTTCTTCTTTTTCTTTTACTTCATTTTTCTTTGTTTCTTTCAGCACTTTTGTCATTCATCTTTTGAATACAATCACATCTTCTTCTTTTTTTCTTTTCTTTTTCTCTCTTCAATACAAAACTCTTTTCATGCCCTTTTTCTTTTGGTTTCTTCTTTCATAGCCACCCTCAACTTATGTATTTTGCATGAGTTGAGGTGCATAATATCCGATGTCGGACCGGGGCCAAGATCAAGGTAACTTTTTGAATTAGCCACCCTCAATTTAGGCTTTTGGCCTAAGTCAAGGTGCACATGTCCAAGGAGGGACCAGGTCCAAAACAATTATTTTTAGGGAAGGTGAGTTAGATGCATTGAAAGAAATGGTCTACATTAGGCTCAAACATTTGGATCAAGGGGAACATTTATTTCATTTCATTGGATCATTTTAGGCTTGAGTGGACTTTATTAGAACAAGGGCCTATGATCATTTCTCAACTTCTAGCTTAGATTATCTTAGTAGGACCAACGGGGCATGTTCTAGATTGGCACATTACTATCTGAACATTCAAACTTTTCTCACTCACACTTGGCACATTATTTCATTATCGGATTATCAGATTACCCAGTTCATATTTTAGCTTAAGTCATGAGGTCAAATCGATTCTTTATCATGTCATATTAAGAGAATACATTTAACTCATCAAGCCTATAGATTCTAGCACATTTCATAAGTTTTGGACGGGTATCAATTTCATGTTTTTTATGCCATCATGTATTTATTCTTCTCCTTACTTCTACACAAACAATCCTAAACATGTCGGTTCAACATAAAAGTAAACAGTCCCTTGGGGGAAAAGAACACAGGCAAGAAAACCCCAAGGGAGGATTGTGAGGTGGGTTACTCAGACTTCACCCTATCACTCAAAATTCATTCACCCCACCCCCAAATAAAATAAGGTGAAATTTCCCTCAATGCACAAAAATCAAAAGTAAAGCATAGGGTGAAGCAAAACTGTGGCGCAAATGCGCCGAAGACCCATCAAGAAGCGGGTGGGTCCGGTTTCCCGGAGCCTGCTAGATCAATACTCGGAACGCCATCAGTAGCGCCCGCATCAACACTAGTAGCACCCTCAATACTGCTCACTCTGCCAGATGGTCCTATACCCACCTCACGGACCGCTATCTCAACTCCTCATCAAGTAGGGAATCCCCCATAGCCTCCTCCGTATGATTCACTACCGATACCAATTTAACATCACCTTCTTGCTTCATAGACCTACAGATGTTAAAGTGACCTCCTCATTATTCAGTCGGAACTTCATCTGCCCTCTCTCCATATTGACTAAGGCACGCCCATTAGTAAGGAATGATCTCACTAAGATGATGGGAACCTCAAAATCAACCTCACAATCGAGTATCACAAAGTCTACCGGAAAGATGAACGACCCAACTTTCACAAGGACATCTTCGAGACCTCCAACGGGCCTCTTCACAGTTCTGTCGGCCATAAGTAAATGCATAGCAGTTGGTTTCAGAGCTCCTAAACCTAATTTCTTATAAATGGACAATGGCATCAAATTAATGTTGGCCCCCAAGTCGCACAAGGCTTTCACAAAGTGTGACTTCCCAATGGTACAAGGAATAATGAAAGCTCCAGGGTCCTGTTTCTTTTGCACAAGTGACCTAGTGGAAATAGCACTACAATGTTGCAGTCTCTCTTCATTCTCAAAACTAACAGCCCTGTTTTTGGTCACCAAATCTTTCATGAATTCAGCATACCCAGGCATTTTTTCCAAATCTTCTTTTAACGGGATATTTATGGACAGCTGCTTCAGCATAGCTATGAACATGTGGTATTTTCCTTCTTCAATCTTTTTCACCAATCTTTGCGGATATGGAGGTGGAGGTCTAGGTATTGGAACACCTTTTTGGGTCACCTCGGCTTCCTTTGCAATATCATCTTTTGAAATTTCAGTAACCTCAATCTCATCCTCATCCTTCTCTATCACTTTTTCAACCTCGGACGGTATGGGAGGGTCTATGGTATGCTTTCCTCCGTGAGTAGTGACTACCATACAATGCCTATCATTTTTCGGATTCTGGATGGTATTGCTAGGAAGTGTGCTAGGTTGATGTAGATTCACAGTGGCGGATAACTGACTAAATTGCTGCTCAAGTTGCTTGAGACACTGCATGGGCATCAAATTTTTGACCGATTCCAAACAAGTCATTTCACATCTCTTTCAAATTATCATCAGTTGCATCAAACCGCTGCATCATCTTTTGCATCATATCCTCAATTTGTTACATAGTATTACCAGACTCTCTATTACCAGGAAGGACATAGGGACCAGCCTTATCATTCATGTTTCCATAGTTGTTCTGGTTGTAGTTGTTATCACGAATGTATTTCCCATCCCGGACATAGTTACCTTAACGAATGTAGCCTTCATAGTTCCGACCTTGGTTTCCTTAACCTTGGCACCAATTATCCGAGTTGGAACCTTGGGCGTTGGTTCGGAAACCCCCCATCTGATCATTTACCAAGTACGCATCTTCCTCATAGTAGCACTCCTCAACTGGTGGTGGTGGAGATCTAGTCAGATAGTTCACCGTATTTACCTTTTCCGCACTCCCACTCACATGCTTTAGTACCAAACCCAATTTTGTTCTCATCTGTGCCATCTCTTCCCGAATGTCATCATTGGCTTGGTTGGGTGCGTCTTGAACAACGAACATGGTCCTATTAGTGTTTGCCTTTCTAGTGCTCCAGGCTTTGTTTTTTTGGAAAATCCTCTCAAGCTTTTCGGCGATCTCCTCAAAACTGCATTCACCATATGATCCTCCGGCAATAGTATCTAGTACGGCTCTTCCATTGTCATCCTGCCCTCTATAGAAATACTCCTTCAAAGACTCAACATCAATGCAGTGGTTTGGAATATTTCTGATGAACCCGGTGAACCTATCCCAAGAACTGCTTATTGACTCTCCTGGTAATGCCGCGAAGTTGTTCAGTTTATCTTTATGATTTAAGTTCTTGGACACAGGAAAGTATCTTGCTGTGAACACCTTGTGCATTTGATCCCTTGTATAGATCGAATTGTATGGTAACTCAGAAAACCACATAGCAGCATCTCCAGTCAGTGATAGTGGAAAGACCATCAGACCGATGACATCTATATCTAACTCTAGTAGCCCAACACAACTTTTACACACCCTAGAAAGTTTTGCCATATGCGCATAGGAATCTTCCGAAGCCAACCCAACAACAACTCTCTCGCTGTAAGCATCTGTATCAAACTGCTAGTGACCACGAATGTGTGACCTGGAGGTAGAGGTGGAAGAACAATAGGACCATCTGAGGTGGTCGCATCATAATCAGCCCTGTAATGCTCAAAAAACCTCGGTGCTGGTGGATTCTGAACCCTTTCTGCATTTCTGATTAGATTACCACCACTAACTTGAGCGGGCACATTAATAACTCCTGGAGGCGGCAATTCCACTCCATCTCTCAGATCCTCTCTGATTGGATTATTTTGAACCCCTTGATTATTCATTTTTCTCAAAGTTTTACTCAACTCTGGATCGTAGGGGGTCAGTGGTTAACCTCGACTCCGTGTACTTAGCATACACTAGAGTAGAAACCTGTAGAAAACCAAAAATAAAAACAAAACGTAAAATTAGGAAATACTTGACTAAAGTTCAATAATGTAATTAAACTTAATCTAAAAGCCAAATTCCCCGGCAGCGGCACCAAAATTTGATATGCTCAAATTACACCTCTCTAAAGAAGTATAAGCGATCGTTATCAAGTAAAGAACCCAACTTGCAGGTTGGGGTCGATCCCACAAGGAAAATGGTTTCTTAAACATAACTCACTATTATATCCGTTTAGTCAAATTATTTCCGAAACAATTAAATAAAGGGGGGATTTTGTAAGCAAGTAACATATTGTTAATTAAGTAACAAGTAAGCAAGATTCAACTTTGTTGTTATCAATATGAGAAAGAAACTAGGGTATATGTGTTCCCCATAAGCTCTTAACGCGGTAATCCTAATAATAGTAATCCTTTCCTAGTGTTTTTACATGCAAAGTTGGTAAGTTATTTATCCCTAAGTGATTGGTCCTCCAAATAGGGAATGTCACTATGCACCTTGGTCCGGCTACGAGTGTCTACTTTACTAACCCTTACCTTCTTAGTTTTCACCCTCGCACCAATTGACATTAGATTATTAGATAGCATTCACTAAATCTCTGTTGTTAATCCTTTTCTCATTAACCACCTCCTTGGTTCGGCAAGTAGCAACGAGGTGAGCTCTAACGTTGCGCACCGTTAAAAAGACTTCTAAGCGAAAGAATAACCAATACATGCATAAACACTATTCAAGAATCACTTAATTGTTATTCATACTTTGTTAATTGCTCATGATTCTCACAACCCTAGTTGTGGATTTAGCTACTCATGCTTGAAAGAAAACAATTCATAATTGGGTAAAAAGAATTCATGAACGTACAAGAATAATAGACGAAACCCGAATCTCGAATTGAAATTCAAAGTCAAAATTTTATCAAACGAATTCTGGAAATCAAATTGCTAAAGTTTGCAAGTTAATTCCCAAAACACCAAAAACTAAGAGTTTAAAATAATGTCTAACCCCCAAAAATGAGGTTTATAACTCCTATTTATAGAAAAACAAGTCCCAAATAAAAAGGAAACGAAATAAGGATATAAACTTCTGGAATGCGGCTTCATTCTACGACTCGACCTACAGACCGTGGGTCGACCTACGTTCCATAGGTCCCCTTACGTGGCTTTATACTTAGGGTTTTTTTCATCAGGTACTGGAACTTCAACTCCAGATCATCAACGACGGATGTGCAGGACGGCCCGTGGGTCGACCTACGGTCCGTCAATTTCTCCGTAGTTCCACACTTAGTCAGACTTTCTTGATGCTCCATCTACGCCTGCCCATCGACGGTCTGTCAAAGGACCTACGGTTCGTGGATCACTTCCGTGGGTGGCCCGTTCTGCATAATTTCAACTTTCTTCTTCATCAACCGCGTCCAAGCCTATTTCCTGCAAACATAACATATAAACATTAATTCTAAAACAATATAGCTCTAGACACACACAACTTCTAAGTGAAATGTATCAAAAATACCATAAACTCACGGTATATCAATAGAGCGGTTGACGCCATTCTTAAGGGTAAAAGACGTCAAGTGGCCAATTTTGGCCAAATCGGGAGAAGTCTGAGTACTCCGTGGGTATGGGTAGTATGGGTCTTGCTTTAATTTCATAGAGTAAGTGTTTAATTTTGATTTCGTGGGCTGCGGGTTTCATTTTGAAGAGTGGGGTAAAAATCTGGCACGAAGGGCCATTTGGTGAGCTGGGTCGAGCTCGCCGATTGGTTCGGCTGCTCACCTAAGTCCCCCTAGATTGCCCTTAATTTCCTTAAAATGTTGAGTTTAATTCTGTAACTTTCTGCGATACGCCTGAACTCGGCGACTCGCCAAAAGTGCTTCTTGATCTCCCTTCTGCGCCCCTAATTCCTTAAAATACGCCGTAACTTTCAGCGAGCTACTTTTAGTTCACCGATTGGTGTCGGCGATCCACCAAGAGGCCCTGCACATTGCAGAACAACTTTGAAATTTTGAAATTTTTGCATTGTAACTTTCGGCGAGCCCGACTTGGCTCACCAAAGTGGTTTGGCGAGTCTTCCTAAAACAATTTTTTCTGAAATTTTTCTAACATTTTTCATGTTGTTTTGCAGGAAGGGCTAGACCCAAAGTCGTCGGTAGAGACATGCCACCCCGGAAGTGGGCACTAGGAGTGGTAATAAATAAGGAGGCAACTGCTTCCAGAGCAAAGGCGAAGAAACTACCTATAAAGGGAGGTAAGGGCAAAGGCAAAGCGCCCGTAGTTGTTACACCGGAGTAGGCGAGTTCAGATAGTGGGGGGGTCTACGAGACACACCTCACTACCTCTGACAGTGAGGGGGAATCACAGAGTGATTCTCAGGCTTTCATCTCTAAGCCTGAGGATGACTAATTTCTTGAGGCCAGGAGAATAGAGCTACACTCCAAGTCGATGAACGATCCGTCTAGGATCCTAGTGCCTATGACGCCCACACCCTCAACTTCAGTTCTAGTGCCTCCTCCTGAGCAGCCAGTGGTCCCAGCACCACCAGTACAAGGTCCTCCTCCTTGGTCACTCAACCGACCAAAGGTCGAGGGTTTGAGGACTATTCTTGAGGAGAAGAGATTGTCTACCGACGGTGTGGTGGACAGGTTTCTAGAAGTGTGGAACACTATCAAGTTCTATAATTTTGAAATTTTCACCAAACCCTGGGCCCATACATTCCCAATTGGGTCTGGGAGTTTTATTTGGCCTATGGTGAGCTGGTACCTATGGGGAAGAAGAAGGCCAGCATGTTCAGGCCGGTTGATTCTGTGATAGTCCGAGGCAAGAAGGTGAAGTGCGACAGTTCTAACATCAATGTTGTTCTGGGGTGCACTTATGACTTTGTGCATGATTATATCGATTTAATCAAGAAGAAGACGTTGGTGTATCTTAAGGGTTGGCTAGCACCTCTTCTCTCCGATGTCACACTGAGGTGGATAGAGGCAGGTGCCTAGATAGAGAAAAAGGACCTGAATGTTGCAGCCAGATACTAGTTCGGGTTCATCAGTAGCACTATTATGCCATCACAAAATGAGTCCATCCTCAGACACCCGAAGGTAGCCTATCTAGGGTCTATCATTAGTCTTCAGGAGCTGAATTTAGGGATGCTGATTGAGTAGGAGTTGGCCATGAGGGCCAAGCAGGGACATAATTCACTTCCATTCCCGGTGTTGATCACCAAACTATGCAGATGGCCCCGTGTTCCTAGAGATGAGAAAACGGATGTAGAGGTGACACCTACCTCCTCTACTAACATACGGCGTATTGAGGTCGAATAACAGCAGGATCAGGCTGACAGGAGGAGGGCAACACCGGTGGATACATCCCTGGAGGTCGACATTGGTACGTTACCAACAGAGGCAGTCATGCCTAATCAGGCTAGTGGGCCCTCAGGTATATCTGGGCCTTCATCTTTTGAGATTCTGACCACTTATGTTGCACCCCCTCCCCCTAGATCGGTTGCTGCTTCTGCTTCCAGACCTCTGATCATCCAGATGATGTTGTTTAAGATGGGGCATTTGGCCCAATCCACCGATGTGCGTGCCTCCCGGTTAGAGGTTGCTATCCTTGAGATGATTGAGAGAGCCATTTCTTCTGCTTTGACACCCTTCAGAGCTGAGATTGATAGCCACAAGTTGGTCTTGGATGCCTTGACGGTGAGAGTGGGGGAGTGTGAGAAGGGCTAGGGAGCCACTGATGTTGTGAAGACCTTGAAGGCCGACATTATTGGATTGAGAAAGGATGTGGACCAGCTGAAGTCCACTGATTTTACTTCGCTATTTGGGACCGTGGAGATTCCTTACATGCCGAGTGCAGATTTTCCAGCTTGTTCTGAGGTGCCTCCAGCAACCACCGGAGATGACGTTAGAGGTGATGATGTTGTTGTTTAGTCCGAGGCTGAGACAGATGAGGAGCAGCTAGGTGTGAATGATGCGGCTATCTATGATGATTTGGCAGACCTAGAGGGAGCCATGGTGCATACAGCTGTACAAGCCTCTTTGAGGGATATCTCCATGGTTGGCTCTAGTGGAGCCAAGGATGCTGAGACACCGGGCACTGATGCCTAGACAGAGGGAGCTGTGGATATGTAGACTTCACCCCAGGCTTAGCCTGGCAGGGTGATTCTCTTACCTCCTTCCTTGTCACTTTTTAGACTATTTTTGTTCTTAGTTGCATTTGAGGACAACTGCATATTTTGCTGGTAGGGTGAGGTATTTCCATACCTACCTCTTTTGTGGGCTATTTTATGAATATTGATTTTGATTGTGTTTTTGTGAATATTGAGCTTATTGGTTTATATATATGTCTTGGTTGTGGAATTGTTGTTGTTGATAAATTGTGGCCCATTGTTTTGATAGAAAATAGTTTTGACCCAAATTTCAAAATTTTGCCACCTCTTTTGTGTGTGATTGTGGCTGTTCTTGTACAAATTTGAGTGTCGGTTGTGGTCAATACAAATGACTTGAATAGTGCTATTAATTGAACAAAATGAATGTGCGACTATCATAAGGAAAATGAAGTTACATAGGCTATATGTGAACTTTGAGCATCTTGTTGTGACTAGCCGGTTATCGATGAAGTCTCTTGTGATGAACATTGCACGCTAGCTAGAAAGTATGGAGTCTTGTTTGATAATTGTATCAATGCCTTGTGTGGTGAGATAGTATTGAACATCATGCTTGATGACACCTAGAATTTGCCCCGTTGGTCTGATTGATTGAGTGATGCAAGCAATAGACATGATCTTAGGCAATTTTGAAGAGTGAGCCTATTTTACAACATACCTCCTTATGGCTAACCTTGCGAGAAGTGTGAACCTTGCTTGACCCCTTTTGAGCCTAATCTTTTCTTGGAAGAAACTTGAACAATTGTGACCTCTTTTTACCCCTTTACCCATAACTTTTATGAAGAATGGTTTTTTTGAATAGCCAACTTAGGCCAAAAGCCTAAGTTGGGGGTGTGGTGAAAAAGAAGGAGAATCAAGAAGTGTGAAATATTCCCCCGAAATGGATTGTTTGGAAAATAATGGAACCCCTTCATATTAAAAAAAAAAGAAAAGAGAAAAAGAAATGAAAAAGAAGAAAGAAAAGAAAAAGACTGAAAAAGAGAAAAATTTGTGAAATAAAATTGTGAAAATAGCAAAAGAAATGGGGTATCTGGTGAATCATGTCTAGTTGAATAATGGGGTGGATTATGATCATGTTTGAATGTGAAAGAGAAGGATAGAAAGTTATTTTCAAGCCATACTTCATGAAAGTAGAAGCCACTAAATCTAAATGACCATACCTTTACACTCAGCCCCATTACAAGCCTTGAAAAGACCTTTGTGATCTTGAGTGAGTTGAAACGAATGTTGATTGGAAAATAAGGGCAAGCCTATGGGTGAAGTCATGCATGTGTTCATATTTGTGAGTGTGAGAGTTGTTTGTGATTCCGGGACTTTTAATTTTTGAGAAATTTCATGTGAATAGGGAATCATCTTTGTTTTGAGGGCATTTGAATACCTTTGTTGAGCTTGAACTTGCATTTGAAGCAAGCATGGTGAGCTTGAGTACACTTGATAATGGTGAGTTACAATTTGAAACTTTGATTGCACAATTGATAATTGTAAGAGTAATTTGAACCTTGTTGTGTGCATTTATGTTGAGTCTTATACAACACTATTTGTAGACATCCTTGTTGAACTATTTGATCTTGAGTTTTACTTGAGGACAAGCAAAAGTTTAAGTTGGGGGTATTGATGAGTCCGAGATTTCAACTCATTTAGGGCTTTGTTTTGATAGTATAAGTGTCCTCAAATGCCTAATTTATACTCTAAACTGATGTTAAAGTGTTGATATGCAGCTATGAAGGCTAAGGATCAAGGAAAGGACATGACCGGACAAAAAGGAATTAAAAAGCTGAAGAAGTGAAGTAAAGCGATCCTGGTGATCGCCAAGACCACTCCGCGCACTGCCGAGCGGCTCTTTAGTTAGTCCAAAGTTCCAGCATGCCAGCCCTGGGAAAAACTGAGTTGGAGACAGAAATGGGCAGTCGATAAATCATCGATCCACTCCGTGGCAACAAGTTGGATCGCCCAAAGTTATAGGACCTGGGAGGCTAATGATCAATTCAGAATGGCGATGGAAGGGAGAAAAGGGCGGATCGCTTAACCACTCGGCGAGGTGTGACTTATTCCGCCAAATGAACTTTTAGGCCAAAACGCAGGCAACTATAAATTCGAATTTAAAAGGAAATTTGATGAGTTCTAATCCCCAAGTTTTAGAGTTAGAGTTTTCTCTTAGTTTTTCAGTTCTTATTGTAGACTTTGAGGATTTCTAAGCTTAATTTTGAGGATTTGCAAGTGGGTTTTTAAACTTAATCACTTTGGAGAAGTGTAAAGGCTTGGAGACTCTTACCCAGCTGATGACTAATCTAGTTGGTAACTGTTTTTACCTTTTTATGATGCTTAGCTAAAACCCCAATTCTTGGGGTGTGATCATGTGACTATGGGCTGAATTAGCTTATGGGTATTGTTATTTACTGACTTAAATGCTGAATTGAAGTGGGTTTAATTGATAGCTATGTTTTAATCTAAGAATTGTGGTTGCAAATGCAATTCTAGTCTAGAGTTCTAGGCTTGCTTGAGAGAGAAGGTTTAGAACCAAAGCTTTCGATTACTGATTGTAGTTATTGGGTTGATATGGGTTTAGCTCGAAAGAGTAAATCCTAAATTTGATTCTACCCATCTAGCTCGAGAGAGTGAATGAATTAAGGTGTGGGTTGTACTTATTTGCTAAGCTTGTTGATGTTCGAAAGAAATCATTTGATTCGGGGTAGTTGTTCGAGAGAAAACTATCTTACTTATAGTCTAGCCTACCCACTGATATTTATCTATTTCTTAGTAATTTCAATTACCCATACAATGAAATTTGCCTATAATCGATCACATCCCGTGGTGCATCGGTGGCGCGTCACCCTAGGCAACGCCCAGAAAACCCGATGAATTTTCCTCTTTGATTTCTGACCCTAATTCGCCTTGAATCGAATGGTTTCTTCCCCACTCAGTTAGATTCGAATACCCAACATAAATATACACTAATCTACTCAAAACAACCCTCAAATCACTAACTTTGATCTCAAGAATTCCTCAAAACCTCAACAAAATAAGATTTAGAATGAAACTTCAAGAACACTTATCAAGAACTCATCAAGAACTTAAATTGCCAATATTTATGGATAGATTCGCAAAAGAAACTCAAGATTGGCGTGTGGGTGAACGAACCCAACACTATGGAAGTTTACATACCTCTTAGGATAAAATTCTTGGCGAAAACCCCTCGAAGATCGCAAGAATCTTGATCGCCTTGAACCTTCCCTCTTTTCTCCTATTTTCTCTTCTTTTCTCTTCTTTTCTCTTCTTGAGCTCTCTTCTAAAATCCTAAGTGTATTTGGATTTATGAAAACTGACCCAAATCAGATTCGTCCCCAAAATATTACTAAAATTCGTTTTAAGCTGATTGGGTAAGGAAAGGACCAAAATACCTCCTCATATTTTTGGGTAACTATCCTTAACTGGACAACCTGAATTCAAACGGGCATATCTCCCTCATACGAGCTAAAAAATTAGCAAACTCGGTGGCGTTGGAAAGAGGACTCAGATATCTTTCATTTGATGTCTTATGGGTTCCTAACTCATCTTGTACTGAAAGTTATAATCGTTTGATATTGACCTAAAACATAGAAGAACTTAGGAATGACTTGAATGAACTCTCTTTAATTATTTTCGAAACTCAAGGTGCTATATCTAGTGACCTGACCTTAATACTTAAGAAATTTTAAATTCCTCGGTAAATCTTACTCACAAGGAAACATGGTTCGAGTCTTAGCTAAAAAAATTTTTTGGGGTGTTACAATATCTCCCCCTTGGGATCATTCGTCCTCGAATGACGGCTGGATTGGGTATGGAACGGGGTTACTCTTATAATCTATGTCATACAAACTAGAATTTTCCCGCATTACTATTCGGAACCAACTAAGGGCTCTCATTTAGCTATTTCTCATAGCAAATCCTCATCCTCTTCTTCCTCCTCATTTATAACCTTAGACGGGATTATCACACCATCATTATCATGATAAGATCATTAACCTTCTCTTTCTAACATTACTCCATTACTAAAAGGACCTCTAAAAAGATATCTCCCATACTCTTTGGAACTCATTACTATCTTATTCTCAAACACTTGACTTGATTTCTCATCTCGTCATCTCCCCCTTAGGTCTAAATCTGACACTTGAAATCTATGGACCTATTCCATTATCTCTAACTGGTCTACATCCTCTTTTACTCTAACACTCGGGAGAAGCTTATCTCATGATTACCGAACTCTCCATAAACAGGTACTAAGACCTCTTTCTAAGGTGTTTCTGCTAACCTCTTCTATTACGTACGCTCTCAGTACCCCTCGTAATGCTCTTGTTACTTTTGTGACTTAGCCACACTTCACTGCGCTTATCTAAAGGTTAGGGTCTCTCACTTGTACCACTCATATTTATTGCAGCTAACATCTCAATTTCTCACATGCTCTATGTTAAGTATTCTAGATCAAATCTCAAGACTAACATCATCACCCTCATGTTGCCATTATTTTGATCATGACACTCGTCTCAAATTCAAGCTTAATGTTTATTACTAAACCCAAATATCAATATGATTGCTCGCCTACTATACTAACTCCTCACAACTATGCACAAATTAGGAAACACTCGTCCACTAGGACCTTATGACAAGTAGTCAATCCTTACCTCTTAGTATCCATACTCACAATTTACCAGCATATTCGACTTCGCAACTTAAGTACTACTTACTCACTTACTGCGCATTATCTCTCAAATAGTTCTATCATCCTCTGAATACTATGGGGCTTTACCTTAAAGATCATAAGCCTAGATTAGATCTATCACCTCATGAATATTCCTGCTCTTCTATTCAACACCTACACTTGGTCATTATTAACACAATGACACATCATCACAAACTCATTTCTAGCTACAACACACTCTACCTCCTATGATGAAATCTTCACCATTCATCACTTCTTAGTCTACCCATAAGGGGAAAACTCTTCATTAATAACTTACTAGGTGCATGACTATAGTAACATAGCTTATCGAGCCACCATCTCCCTTACTTAGATTACTAAATCACTGCATACTTTCTTCTATCTCTAGGCACTTTCACTACTACGGCTCATGATCTCGTAACTTATGCTACCTTTTAGGGTGAAAATACTACCGAAGCTCTAAACATACTTTCTCATAAGGATCTCAGCTGAAACAGGACTTAAAGAAGAGAGTACAACTTGCTTTAAGCTCAAACGCACGATTCATATGGATATGAGTGCATTTCCTCGAACTCAATACATAACTCACTCACAGACTTCTCTTAAGCCCCTCTGCAGTCTCATGACTTCCTCAAGATTTTTGCTAAGAGCGACTCATCGATAAAGGACTGACTTTAATGTTCAACCACCTCTAGTATGGGGTAGTCGAATGGATATGAGAACGCATGAGTTAGAATAAATATCTATGACATAGCTCTATTGCACGATTAAGAGTATGAAAGATGGGAAACTTTTCTTAAATGTTTTTAGTCCATCGTTTATAGAAGTGGGGCCCTCACAACCATAAATAAGACCCTAGTGACACAACTTCATAGACACCCTAGGACACTTGAACTCTGTGCTGTAATACCAAGTTTTTCACGACCCGAGCCTACACCCTGGACGTGGCCGGCACTCGAGAACCATTGGTTTTCCCCAAGCGAACCCTCATCCTGGCTGGCTACAAGCGGAAGACTAACTCAAGCATACAAAAGCTTAAAACTGAATTAATTTCAATAAACTCAAATACTCAACCTTTTTTAAAAGTCTGTACAATACTCAAAATAAAAGTAAATACAGAAACACCTCAACTCTGTCTATCTATGAAGCCTCTACTATTATAGAAGGATATCGGGACAAGACCCACGACATCTCAAAAATACTAACTGTAAGATGAAGGTAAAGTCCTCCGAAATATAAGAAGGCTCACCAAAGCTGACTGGAATATCACATGACCCCAACGAAACGCTTATTGATGATCCTGAATACCTGTATCTGCATCATGAAATGGTGCAGGCCAAATGGCTCAGTACATGGAATGTACGAGCATGTAAGGGGAATTCTAAAGCATAAACATAAGCTTGAATGGATGGAAAAGAAACATACTTACCTCTTCTCAACTCACTCAACTCAACTCAACTAAACTCACTGAAACATAGTTCAACTCAATAATAAGAGATTCAACTCTGATAAACATCTCAACAATAAGATACTCAACTCTGTGAAACATAGTTCAACTCAACCCAGAGAAATAAGGCTCAACTCAACAATAAGATACTCAACTCTGGATATTCAACTCAAGATAAAACAACAATAAAATATGAAATATATGGAAAGCTTTCAAAACAGAAGATAGAAACTCAATGTATTGAAAAATACAATAATAACTCAGTTTGTATATAAATATACAATATAACTCTTTGGGAGATTCTCTAATCGAAAACCATCACTATGAGCTATGTGATGATACACCGTCTAGCCCACGCTGCCAGAACTATCCTGTACTTTGTCAGGGTATAGAACCTACTACTAAGTGGATCCACTATTCTATGCCAAAAAGCAATAAGGAATCATCTAAAAAGTATGACCCTTTCTACCCACGTTGGCTACATGGTTTATGGGGGCTGTGAGTTGTCTGAACTCTCCCCTATATCGGTGCTCAATACTACTCCAAAAATATAACTAGCTCATATGTTTAAAAACATAACTCTTTCTGTGTTTTGAGATTATTACTCAAAAATCTTTCTCTTAAAAGAGACGGTACTCAAAGTGCTCAAAACTCTTTTGGAAATCTCAGTTTCCTCTCATCTTAAATGTAAAAACATTTACTCTTGGGAATACTTAGTTTCCATATAATATTTTAAAGAAAATGAACTCAGCTCTACTCTTCCTCAACTCAGTGCTCAAGTCTTTAAAACAGGTTTTAAAACAATTTGTAAAAAGACTTTTTAAAATAGGATTAATGTCGAATTATGGACGTGAATGACTCAATTCAAAGTTTTCAATAACCATGCATAGAACTCAATACTTGGAACTCAACAACACCAGAACTCAAGAAGTCAACGATACTACTCATCTCAAGAATGCTCGACTCGGAGGGTTCATGCGGAATTATGGGAATGAACTACTCAACTCAAGGACTCAATGATACTTCTCATCTCAAGACTGCTCGACTCATAGGGTTTATGCATAATTATGGGCATGAACTACTACATTCAAGGACCTTCATGGGTAACATGTAGTAGCCCCATGATTAGGAATATAATCCCAAAATGATTAGGAACTCAATACTCAAGACTTAGAACTTGAAGATACTACTCCTCTCAAAGATACTCAATTTATGGAGTTCATGCGGAATTTATGGGCATGAACGA
>JAJONR010001290.1:0-87110 GCA_029582245.1 Solanum etuberosum | reverse complement strand
AAGGAATGGTCTCCCTAAGATGATGGGAACCTCAAAATCAACCTCACAATCGAGTATCACAAAGTCTGCCAGAAAGATGAACAACCCCACTTTCATAAGGACATCTTCGAGCACTCCAACGGGCCTCTTCACAATTCTGTCGACAATAAGTAAATGCATAGCAGTCAGTTTCGAAGCTCCTGAACCTAATTTCTTATGAATGGACAATGGCATCAAATTAATGTTGCCCCCCAAGTCGCACAAAGCTTTCACAAAATGTGACTTCCCAATGGTATAAGGAATAGTGAAAGCTCCAGGGTCCTCTTTCTTTTGCACAAGTCACCTTGTGGCGATAGCACTACAATGTTGCAGTCTCTCTTCATTCTCAAAACTAACAGCCCTCTTTTTAGTCACTAAATCTTTCATGAATTTAGCATACCTAGGCATTTTTTCCAAAGCTTCTATTAACGGGATATTTATGGAAAGTTGCTTCAGTATAGCTATGAACCTGTGGTATTTTCCTTCTTCGGTCTTTTTCACCAATCTCTGCAGGAATGGAGGTGGAGGTCTAGGCATGGGAACAACTTTTTGGGTCACCTCGGCTTCCTTTGCAATATCATCTTTTGGAATTTCAGTAACCTCAATCTCATCATCATCCTTCTCTATCACTTTTTCAACCTCGGACGGCATGGGAGGGTCTATGGTTTGCTTTCCTCCGCGAGTAGTGACTTCCATACAATGCCCATCTTTTTTTGGATTCTGGATGGTGTTGCTAGGAAGTGTGCCAGGCTGACACAGATTCACAATGGCGAATAACTGACTAAAATGTTGCTCAAGTTGCTTGATTGACATTGCATGGGCATCAACTTTTTGACCGATTCCAGACAAATCATTTCGCATCTCTTTCAAATTCTCATCAGTTGCATCAAAATGCTGCATCATCTTTTGCATCATATCCTCAATTCGTGACATACTATTACCAGACTCTCTATTACCAGGAGGGACGTAGGGACCAGCCTTATCATTCCTGTTGCCATAGTTGTTCCAGTTGTAGTTGTTATCACGATGTAGTTCCCATCCCGGACATAGTTACCCTCACGGTTTTTGTTACCCTCACGATTGTAGCTGCCATAGTTCCGACCTTGGTTTCCTTGACCTTGGCGCCAATTATCCGAGTTGAAACATTGGGCGTTGGTTCGAAAACCCCCCATCTGAGCATTCACCAAATTTGCATCCTCATCATAGTAACATTCCTCAATTGGTGGTGGTGGAGATCTAGTCAGATAATTCACAACATTTACCTTTTCTGCACTACCACTCACATGTTTTAGTACTAGACACAATTTTGTTCTCATCTGAGCCCTCTCTTCCTGAATGTCATCATTAGCTTGGTTAGGTGCGGTTTGGACAGCGAACGTGTTCCTACCAGTGTTTGCTTTTCTAGTGCTCCAGGCTTTGTTGTTTTGGGAAATCCTCTCAAGGTTTTCGGTGATCTCCTCAAAAGTGCATTCACCATATGATCCTCCAGCAACAGTATCTAGCACGACTCTTCCATTGTCAACCTGCCCTCTATAGAAATACTCCTTCAAAGACTCATCATCAATGCAGTGGTTTGGAACACTTTTGATGAACCCGGTGAACCTATCCCATGAACTGCTTATTGACTCTCCTGGTAATGCCGTGAAGTTGTTCAGTTTATCTTTATGATTTAACTTCTTGGACACATGAAAGTATCTTGCTGTGAACACCTTATGCATTAGGTCCCATGTATAGATCGAATCGTATGGTAACTCAAAATACCACACAGCAGCATCTCCAGTTAGTGATAGTGGAAAGACCCTCAGACCAATGACATCCATATCTAACTCTGGTCGCCCAACACAACTTTTGCACACACTGGAAAGTTTATCCATATGAGCATAGAGATCCCCCGAAGCCAACCCAAAAAACAACCCTCTCGCTATAAGCATATGTATCAAACTGCTGGTTACCACAAATGTATGACCTGGAGGTAGAGGCGGAAGAACAATAGGACCATCTGAGGTGGTCGCATCATAATCAGCCCTGTAATGCTCACGAAACCTCGGTGCTGGTGGATTTTGGACCCTTTCTGCATTACTTATTAAATTTCCACCATGAACCTGAGGCGGTTGCACCCCAACTCTATCTCCTTGACCCTCTCCATCAGGATTATTCTGTACCCCTTGATTATTCATTCTTGTCAAAGTTTTATTCAACTCTGGATCGTAGGGGGACAATGGTTCACCTCGACTCCGTGTACTGGGCATACACTAGAGTAGGAATCAGTAGAAAACAAAAACAAAACGTAATGTAAAATTAGGAAATACTTGACTAAAGCTCAATAATGTAGTTAAACTTAATATAAAAGTCTTATTCCCCGACAGCGGCGCCAAAATTTGATACGCTCAAATTACACCTCCCTAAAGAAGTATAAGCGATCATTATCAAGTAAAAGAACCCAACTTGTAGGTTGGGTCGATCCCACGAGGAATATGGTTTAGACTTAACTTTAACACACTATTATTTCCGTTTAGTCAAATTATTTCCGAAGAAAGTAAACAGGGGGGATTTTGTAATTAAGTAACAGTTTAGAATGCTTAAGTAACAAGTGAAGACAATTTAAACTTTGAGTTATCAACATGAGAAAGAAACTAGGGTATATATGTTCCCCACAAGCTCTTAACGCGGTAATCCTAATAATAGTAATCCTTTCCTAGTGTTTTACATGAAAAGTTGGTAAGTTAGGTATCCCTAAGTGATTGGTCCTCCAAATAGGGAATTTCACCACGCACCTTGGTCCGGCTACGGGTGTGTGCTTTACTAAACCTTACCTTCTACATCAGATAAGTCATCACATCAATGTATGTCTTACTTTTCACCCTCACTCCAAATGATATTAGACTATTAGATAGCATCAACTAAATCTCTGTTGTTAATTATTTTCTCATTCACTACCTCCTTGGTCCGGCAAGTAGAAACGAGGCGAGTTCTAATGTTTGCAACCGTTAAAAAGACTTCTAAGCGAAAGAATTAATAATGCATGCATGAACACTATCTAAGAATTACTTAACTATTATTCATACTTTGTTAATTGTTCATAGTTCCCACAACCCTAATTGTGGATTTAGCTACTCATGCTTGAAAGAACACAATTCAGAATTGGGTCAAAAGAATTCATGAACTTACAAGAAGAATTGAGGAAATCCGGAATCCTCAATTAAATTTCAAAGAGAAAATCTTATAAAATGAAAACCGAAAAGTTAATTGCTAAGAGTTTGCAAATTAATTCCCAAAAAACAAAACTTAGTAGTAAACAATAATGTCTAACCCCCAAAAATGAAGATTACAACTCCTATTTATAGAAAACAAATCCTAAATTAAAAAGGAAACAAAATAAGAAAATAAACTGCTGAAACGCGGCTTCAGTTGACGACTCGACCTACGGACCGTGGGTCAACCTACGGTCTGTAGGTCCCCTTTCGTGGCTCCACACTTAGGATTTTTCATCAGGTACTGGAACTTCAACTTTCTGAACTCATCCACGGATGTACAGGACGGCTCGTGGGTCGACCTACGGTTCGTCAGTTGCTTCGTAGTCCCATACTTTGTTTGACTTCCCTGATGCTCCACCTACGCCTACCCATCGACGGTCCGTGGGTCACTCTATGGGTGGCCCAAACTTGTACATCTTAAGCTCTCATCTCCATCAACCGCATCCAAGCTTATTTCCTGCAAGAATCATACACAAAACATCAGTTCTAATATAAAATGGCCCTAGACACACACAAACTCTAAGTAAAACGCATAAAAAATATCCTAAACTCACGGTACATCACTATACGGGTGATTGCTAATTATTAAAAGTCGCTAAATCTTAGTGGGTAGGCTAGCCTTTAGATGTTATAGCCATTTCCTAATCAACTATCACGAATCAAGTGAGTTCTCTTGAACATCAACAAGCATCATACTATAAATAGCCCAAAACCTCAATTTATCTACTCTCTCGAGCTAGATAGGTAGGATTGAATTAAGATTCACTCGCTCGAGCTGAATCCACAACAACCCAATCAATACAATCATCAATTAATAACCTTAATTCTAAAATCTATTTCTCAAGAAATCATAGAATACTAGACTAGAACTGCATTTGCAACTATAATTCATGAGTTAAAACTCAATTACCAATCGAACCCACTTCAAAACAGCAATTAAATCAGTAATTAATAACACCCATAAGCTAATTGAGATAATTAATCACATAATCACACCCCCAAGAATGGAGGTTTCAGCCACACATTATAAAAAATAGGAAAATATTACCAACTATGATCTCTATAAGCTGGGTAGTATAATGCAAGTCTATACAATGCTCCAAAATAACTTAGTATCGAAAACCCAACTTGAAAATCTACTAGAAACTCTCATAAACTAAGAAAATTTGATCAAAATTCGAAACTGGAAACAACACTTCAAAAAACTCAGCAAAAACTCCAGAACTCTTTTTGAAAAATCAATTTATACATTCCCAGATTTTTGCCTTCAGGATCATTCGGCGGAGTTAGTCGAGCATCGCCGATCAGGTCCGCAATGCGCGAATTGTTCTTCACCATCGCCGTTTTGCCTTGACTCTTCACCATTCAGACCCTGTAACTTTTGTCGATCAAAGTCTTTGTCGCCGATCCATTCGGCGGTTCGCCGAAGGTCCAATTCCATCGCCAAGTTGGCTTCTCCCCAGGGCTGGCACGCTGTAACTTTTGGCGAGCTGAAGTACCACTCGGTGAGTCGCCGAGTGGCTTTCGCGATTGTCATCTTTCATTATCTTCAGCTTTTTTCATCTTTTCCACTCCTTTTTGCTCGGTAAGGTCCTTGCCTTGCTCTTTTGCCTTCATAGCTGCAAATTAGCATTTAAACATCAGTTTAGAGCACAAAATAAGCATCGAGGGCACTAATACTACGAATAACAAGCCCTAAATGAGTCAAAATCCCAGACTCATCAGCACCCCCAACTTAAACTTTTGCTTGTCCTCAAGTAAAACACAAAATTAATCAGTTCAATAAGGATGTGTACAAAGAGTGCTACTCAAGACTCAATACGAATGCACACAAGACGTTCAAACTACTCAAGCAATATGCAATTGTGCACTCTAAGTTTCAAACTGTGATTAACCATTATCAAATAGAACTCAAGCTCACAATGCTTGCTTCAAATGCAAGTTCAAGCTTAACAAAAGTATTCAAATGCCCTCACACCAAGAATGATTCCATGCTCACACAAAACTCATCAAATTTCCAGAATTTCGGAATCAAAAGCAACTCTCACACTCCCAAATATAAACAAATGCATGATTCTACCCATATGCTTGCCCTTATTTTCCAACCAACATTATTTTCAGCTCACTCAAGATCACAAAGGTCTTTCAAGGCTTGTAATGAGGCAGAGGGTAAAGGTATGATTATTTTGATTTACAGAATTCTACCTTCATGAAGCATGGCTTGCATTTCACTTTTTCTCCTTTTCTTTCACTCTTTTTTTATTTTTGCATTCCACCCTATGATCTTTTAAGCATGATTCATTGGACACCCCAATTATTTTGTCCATTTCACAAACTTTATTTCAACAATTTGTTTCTTTTTCGGTCTTTTTCTTCTTTCACTCCCTTTTTTTACATGAAGGGGTTCCGTATTTTTCAACATGATCCTTCAAGGGCAAATTTTTCACACTTCTTGACTTTCCTCCTTTTTTCTCCACACCCCCAACTTAGGCTTTTGGCCTAAGTCGGCTATTCAAATAAACCAATGCTTCATGAAGGTTATAGGTGATGGGACAAAGAGGTCAAAGTTATTCATGTTTCATCCAAGGAAAAAGAATAGGCTCAAATGGTGCCAAGTTAGGTTCACACTCTCACAAGGTGGTCACAAAGAGGTATCATAGTAATTTTGGTTCACTCTTCACAAATTGTGCCTAAGATCATCTCTATCATTTGCTTACATTAGTCAATTGAACTAACGGGGCAAGTTCTAGGTATTACCAAGCACATATTTCAAGAAAATCTAACCACACACGGCATTCAACACAATCATCAAACAAGACTCTACGATTTTCAGCTCACGTGCAATGATCATCACAAGAGATCAACTCAACAACCGGCTAGTCAAATTTAGATTCTAGGAGTTCACATATGACTTATGCAACTCAATTTGCCTCATCAGAGCCGTACAGTCATATCTTTCAATCGAGAGCACTATTCAAGTCATCGGTATTGATCGCAACCGACACTCAAAAATGTAAGAGAACAGCCACATCCACATACATCAAGAGGTGGCAAAAAAATTTAAATCGGTTCAAAACCAACATTCCAACATTTTTCATTTCAAAACAAAGGACCAACACAATGGACCAAAACCAATATATATCAACCAAATCCAGCATTCACAAAAACAATCACACAAAATACAGAATATCCAGAAAACAACCCAAAAGAGGTAGGTATGGAAATTAAACACCTATTCCATGCAATTAATCCCAGACACATACTACCCATGACCTCGGGGTACTTAGACTTCCCCCGATTCGGCAAAAATTAGTCAATTGACGTCTTTTGCCCTTAAGAATGACGTTAACCGCTCTATCATTTGGCAAAATCAGACGATCGGCACAATCGGGGTTACTCAGACTTCACCCCCACTAGACCCAATAATAAAATCAACACAACCCACAAATTTTATCAAGAAAACACATGGGATTTCACAATTAAAGGCCAATTAACACAATACGGGATATCACAGGCACAAAATACAGTAATCAATCCAAATAATGACTTAATTTTACGCAAACAACACAATAGGACAATGATCAGACATTTAAAATTACCAAAATATAAAGATGGGTTCGGATAACCAACCTCAAAAGTAGATATTTGAATGCTAAGCTAGCAAAGTATACCAAAGTTCCCCTCGAGCACTTGATCCAACACGAAAATACAAGAAATGGAATCTAAAGTTTGGTTGTGAAAGTGTTGAAGTCGAAAAGTATGAAATGAGGGAGATTTTTTAATTTAAAAATGGTTTTGGCCTTTTGACCCTTCAGTTCGTGCGCCACTCAGCGACGCTCACTTATTTCGCCGACCCATTCGGCGATGCGCCGAATAACTCATTAGCCCGCCGAGTTTCACAGAACATCTAGCTAGCTAGTTGGTTCAAACAGTGATCCAAGTCGGGCTCGCCGACCTAGTCGGCGAGTCACCGACTGGTAGCTGGGCTCGCCTAACTGCTATTTTTCCCAAAATTTAAAAATTTCAACTTGCACATTCAACACCCGTTATTCAAAAAACAATATAAAAGGCTTTAAAACTTGGGTTGCCTCCCAAGAAGCGCTTTATTTAACGTCGTGGAACGACGAGGATACTCATTCAAGGTTCATTCTTTGGGTTAACCAAGTTATCACTTGGTAGACCCCCTTTTTGCCTCAGGTTTAGATGAGATGATATCTGGTCCATTTGCGATCCCAGCTGTTTAATGGACACCGAGTGAGAAGTAACCGTCTTATTTAGAGTTGAGACGTCCTTCTTCATCTCTTTGAGCACTTTGTCAGACCCTTCCACCTTATTGAGAATGCGTGCAAGCATAACTTCAGTTTGGAAATTCTCCGAGTCAGCCCTTTGCTCTTTTGGCTTTTTACATTCGTGGGGAGGTACATGTCTCTCATTGCCACCGTCTCTCTCCCTCCAGTTTGTCCCACAGTCATGCCACTCCTTATCACGGTCTTTCCAACCTTCATCACGCTCTCTATTCTAACCCTGATTCCCACTTGGCCTTGGATGATTTTGGCGGAAACCTCCTCCCTGATTTGCTATAAACTGTACTTCTTCATTGTACAAAGCTTCAAAATATGCATCATCAGGATTTTCTCCGCTAACTCCAATTGCGTTCACGGCCTTAGAACAACTACACATGACATGTTTTGACAAAAGATCCATTTGGGTAATCATTTTAGCCATATTTTCATCTCGATCATGGTCTTTTTCTATTTGCTCCTTTGTCATCCTGAAAGTCAAAGGAGACACTTGATGCTCTCTAGTATACCAAGCTCGGTTTATCTTCGTCATCCCATCAAGGAGAGTTGACGCTATTTCAAAAGGTTACTGCATAATACCTCCTTGACAAGCTGATCAGCCACACCTTTGTTCACCGAATCTAGACTCCAATAGAAATGTTGTAACACCACGTTGTTCGGGAGTTCATGGGTTGGACATTTGAGAAACAACTTCTGAAACTTCAGCCATGTTTCATGGATTAGTTCACCATCCAAACATTTGAAACCCTGAGTGTTATCTCTCAACGACATCATCTTCGATGTCGGGAAAAATCTTATGTAGAACACCTCAGTAAGTTCATCTCAAGTTGTAATCGAGTCCCTTGGTAGGTCAGCTAACAATTTTGTTGCCTCCCCCATCAAAGAAAAAGGGATTAACCGAAGTCGGGTTGATTCTTGTGAGATGTTCTTAAATGAGAACGTACTACACACGTCCACAAAATACTGAATATGGTCATGGAGATCCTCATGAGCTAGCCCTCCGAATAAGCCTTTCATTTGCAAAAGTTGCAGCATCATGCTAGTCATATGGAATACAGCATTTCCCACGATCGAAGATAAATGAATAGCACCCACGCTACCCAATTGAGCTTCATTGACATCATTAAAGTTGCCAATGTCATCTTGGTGACCAAGTTGGCTCGCATTGCTTCCATTCACACTCATCTCGTCACCTGTTCACAAATAGCCAACAACAAACACAAAATAAAATAAGTTGATCCAACTACAAACAAGATTAGATCACAACTCTACTTCACTAACAGAATTCTAAACACCACCTCCCAGCAGCGGTGCCATTTTTTATAACGCTCAACGGCACTTCATCCAATACTAAGTGTAGGCAATCACAATCTAGTATAAACCCAACGAAGAGTTGGGCTCGATCCCACAAGGAGTGATACAGTAAAGAATTAAATTGGGAACTGAAAGACGTGTTCTAATCGGTTGTAGAAAAACATATTATCGAAACCATTGAAGTAAATCAAAGGGGTTGACAACTAGTGTCAAATGGGGGGATAAGGTTTGCCAGTTAACAGCTACTAAAACAGGGGAGTAATCAAGTAGAAAGGGATCCTTGGGGATGTGATCGATTAATTGCCAATTTCGCTATACGGGTGATTACTAATTATCAAAAGTCGTTAAATCTTAGTGGGTAGGCTAGGCTTTAGATGTAATAGTCATCTCTCGATCAACTATCACGAATCAAGTGAGTTCTCTCGAACCTCAACAAGCATCATACTATAAACAGCCCAAAACCTCAATTTATCTACTCTCTCGAGCTAGATACGTAGGATCAAATTAAGATTCACTCTCTCGAGCTGAATCCACAACAACCCAATATCTACAATCATCAATTGATAACTTTAATTCTAAAACCTCTTTCTCAAGCAAGCATTGAATACTAGACTAGAACTGTATTTGCAACTATAATTCATGAGTTAAAACTTAATTACCAATCGAACCCACTTCAAAACAACAATTAAATCAGTAATTAATGACACCCATAATCTAATTGAGAAAATTAATCACATAATCATACCACCAAGAATGGAGTTTTAGCCACACATTATAAAAAGTAGAAAAATATTACCAACTACGCTCTCCATAAGTTGGGTAGTATAATCCAAGTCTTTACAATGCTCCAAAATAGCTTAGTACCGAAAACCCAACTTGAAAATCTACTAGAAACTCTCAAAAACTAAGAAAACTTAATCAAAACTCGGAACTGCAAAATAGAACTTAGAAAAACTCAGCAAAAACTCCAGAACTCACCATCGCCGTTTTTCCTTGACTTTTCACCATTCAGACTCTGTAACTTTAGGCGATCAAAGTATTTATCGCCGATCCATTCGGCGGTTTGCCGAAGGTCCAATTCCATCGCCAAGTTGGCTTCTCCCCAGGGCTGGCACGCTGTAACATTTGGCGAGCTGAAGTGCCACTCGGCGAGTTGTCGAGTGGCTTTGGAGATTGTCTGCTTTCATTATCTTCAGCTTTTTTCATCTTTTCCACTCTCTTTTTTCCTGGTAAGGTCCTTGCCTTGCTCTTTTGCCTTCATAGTTGTAACACCCCGTATCTGAAAACAGACCAAAATATAGATTTCCAGAAGTTGTCAATGCAACCCACGGTTGCCACCCACGGACCGTAGGGTGACCCACAGCCCGTGCTGGTGATCCGTGGATGGCCACCTGCGACCTTTCCTCAGAACTCTCAGAAAAATTGGCTAAGTGTCGACCCACGGCGGGACCTACGGACCGTAGGTCAGACCACAGTGCGTGGTCCAGGGCCGTAGGTCAGACCTTCCAATTTCAGTCCCAGACATCGAACAACGGCTGACCAGCATGGACCCTCGGTCTATCCACGGTCCGTCGGTCAGTCCCGTCGGTGGCCCCGACAGCTTTTTAAGTCAGGAGTTGTTTGGTCATTTCCCTATGCGTTGGACCCCTAAACTACGTAGTTTTGGTCACTTTAAGCCTAGTAACTTAATTAGAACTTACCCTAGTCAAATCATTCACCAAGAAATTGATCAAACTAGAGAAATAGAGGAGAAGAAGTCGACCAGCCCAAGTTCCAAAATGCAGCAAGGTTTTCATGAGTTCCTGCCCGAAATCGAAAGATTTCTCTGTGGAATTCATCACCAGGTATGTGGGATTTCACTAGTCGATTCCTTTCACCCATTAGGTCCCTAGAATTCAGTTAGATTCTTGATTCTAATTAGATTATCTAGGGACCTAATGGGTTTCTAGAATTTCAGCAGATCATTATGAATTAGTTACTTTAATGTTCCTAATTAGCTTATCATGATTTTAGAATTGTTTTGCGTAGATGCTTTCGTAAACTCAGAACCCTAGCTATGTAGTTTTTATAGTTCATGAATTACACATGCTAGGTCAGTTATTTCAGATATACATGCCTCAGATTTGAATGTTTCATTATCAGTACATTAATGTTGCATTCTCAGATTTTGCATGTCAGTATTTTGAGCTATCCAGTATTACAAAAATTCAGTCATAATGTGTTAGTTACATCATCAGTTGGAAGTAGACTTAATACCGAGTTGGACTAGGGTCAATCACTCTCAAGTCTCAGAACTACGTGCCCCGTAGGTTGTAAGTCCCCCTCTTTGGGCATAATTTTAGTGATCACACCAGTCATGCCTCTATACCTCTGGCAGGGTATATTGGTTCCTCTCGATGGGGCGTATACATCGGACTCCACATTTAGCTCATGTGGTTTTATGTCGGTTATTAGTAGCTCCCTCACAGTCAGATTCTATTGCATTGACCATGTTATCAGTTACAGTCAGATTTCAGTCTCAGCATGTTATAAACTTGGTCATTGCATTCAGTTAGTTAATGTTCAGTATTCTCAGTATAGTACCATGCTTATATCATATCATTGCTCAGTTATATGCTTTGTTCAGTTATGTTATGATTCAGCTTGACTCTATCCTGCATGCTCAGTACCTTTCAAGTATTGACGCACTCTGTACATCTTCTCGTGGTGTAGGTTCAGGTTCTCAGCTTCCAGATCACTCATAGATGGGTTCCTGATCTCCAGTTCAGCAGCACCAGTGGTGAGTCCTCATTCTTCGAGGACGATTGACATGTTATCTTTCCATTTTCAGTCTTTTAGTTTCAGTTTTTGCTAGATTTAGCTGGAGCATGTCCCAGCATCTCTAGTCAGTTAGAGGCTTTATTTCAGACATAGTTAGAATCAGCTTTAGCATTTCAGTTTGATATTTCAGTTGTCGTTAAACTCTCAAATTATATATCCAGATTTAGAATTGCTATTCCCCATCACTTTCAGTTTATCTCATGTTTAAGCTTCCGCACAGAATGATCTCATTTCAGTTATCATAGTATGCTTATGTTATGCCAGCAGGATTAGCTTGGGGTGACTCGTGATCCTAGGTCCTGTGTCCGCGTCCTGGGGGTAGCTCGGGGCGTGACAAACTTGCTATCAGAGCATTAGGTTTAAGTGTCCTAGGATGTCTGAAAATCCGTACTAAGTAGAGTCTTTTTCATGGGTGTGAAGTGCACCACATCTAATGAGGGGGAAGCTATAAATTGTTTTAGGAAAGCCTTACCTTTTTTATATTCTTATCGTGCGTGGGTATGATCTACCTTTCTAATCCATCGTTATGCGTTTCAGATCATGCCTCCTCGTAGAGCTAACCCAGCTTCTCGAGTCCCAGATCAGGAAGTTTTGAATGCAGAGTTTTGGAACGCTATCCAACTTTTGGCTCAGAGTGTGACTAATCAGAACAACCAGCAGGTTCCAGCTCCTGCAAATGCTAATGTTAGGTCAGCTGCAGCTAGATTTTGTGGTTTGTTTAGGATGAATACGCCTGAGTTCTTAGGATCACAGATTGGTGAGGATCCCCAAAACTTCATAGATGAGGTCCAGAAGATCTTTGAAGTGATGCAAGTGACAGGTAATAATAGGGTAGAGTAGGCATCCTATCAGCTTAAGGATGTAGCTCATATCTGGTATACTCAATGGAAAGAGAAATCTCCTATCACTTGGGAATGCTTTAGTGAGACTTTTCTAGACAGGTTCTTCCCAAGAGAGTTGAGGGAGGCAAGAGCTCAGGAGTTCATGAACTTGAGGCAAGGTAACATGACAGTCCAAGAATATGGACTCAAGTTCACCCAACTCTCCATGTATGCTCCTCACATGGTTGCCGATTCCAGGCTCAAATGAAGAAGTTTTTGTATGGAGTGTCAGACTTAGTGAAAACAGAGCGCAGAAATGCTATGTTGCTGGAAAATATGAATATCTCTAGGCTTATGACCCATGCTCAGCAGGTTGAAGGGGATAAGCTTAAGGAAATAGCTAAGGACAACAAGAAAGCTAGAACAGGTAACTATGAGTACTCTCAACAGAAATTGAGTGGTGGAAATTGCTCTCAGTTTCAGCAGAAATCTTCAACTCCGGCACCTTCATCAGCTAGTGCTCCATCCTCCAGGTTTCGACAGGATCAGAAAGGTAGGGCGTCAGGCTCTAAGTCTCAGGGAAGTGTTTCAGGTACCAGAACCTACCCAACTTGTCCTAAGTGTGGTAAGAACCATCCGGGCGAGTGCCTTGTAGGAAAGGAATGATATTTTGGGTGTGGTCAGACTGGTCACAGGTTGAAAGATTATCCTTCTTCTAAACAGGGGCAATGAGGTAATAATGGTAAATCTCAGTCCACAACTTCAGCAGCACCAGCAGGTCGCCAGACTCAGCAGGGTAACTCATTTGGTACAAGTGGCGGTCAGTGCCAAAACAGGTTGTATTTTCTTCAGGATCAGGAAGATTCTCCTGATGTGGTCACTGGTACGTTACGAGTTTTTAACTTAGATGTTTATGCTTTGTTAGATCCAGGGGCTACTCTTTCCTTTGTAACTTCTTATATAGCAGTCATATTCGATGTTAGTCCAAAAACTCTCTCAGAACCCTTCTCAGTCTCTACTCCAGTCGGTGACCCAGTTATAGCTAGACGGGTATATAGAAATTGCCCTGTCACAGTCTCTCAAAAAGTCACCTCAGCAGATCTTGTAGATTTAAAAATGGTAGACTTTGATATCATTCTAGGAATGGATTGGTTACATTCCTGTTATGCCTCAGTCGATTGTAGAACTAGGATTGTTTGTTTTCAGTTTCCAGACGAACAAATCTTAGAATGGAAGGGTAGTAGCTTAGCGCCTATGGGTCGATTCATTTCTTACCTTAAGGCTATAAAGATGATCTCTAAAGGTTATCTCTATCATCTAGTTCAGTTTAAGGATTCAAGCTCCGAAACCCCAACTCTTGAGTCAGTTCCAGTAGTTAATGAGTTCCCAGAAGTGTTTCCAGAAGATCTTCCTGGAGTTCCTCCCGAAAGGGAAATCGACTTTGGAATTGATCTCCTTCCAGATACCCAGCCTATTTCTATTCCTCCTTACAAAATGGCTCCAGCTAAGCTTAAGGAATTGAAAGAGCAGTTGAAAAACATTCTAGATAAGGGATTCATCAGACCTAGTATTTTGCCATGGGGTGCACCAGTGTTGTTTGTGAAAAATAAAGATGGTTCTCTCAGGATGTGCATTGACTATCGGCAGTTGCACAAAGTCACAATCAAGAATAACTATCCCATATCCAGGATTGATGACTTGTTCGACCAACTTCAGGGTGCTAGTCATTTTTTGAAGATATACCTCAGATTCATTTATCATCAACTCAGAGTCAGAGATAGTGACATTCTGAAAACAGCCTTCAGAACTCGGTATGGTCATTACAAATTTGTAGTTATGTCATTTGGACTAACCAATGCTCCTGCAACTTTCATAGATTTGATGAACAGAGTGTTCAAGCAGTATTTGGACTTGTTCGTGATCGTCTTTATTGATGATATCCTCATTTACTCTAGGAATGAGGAACAACATGCGACTCATTTGAGATTTGTTCTACAAACTCTCAAAGATCGCCAGTTGTTTGCTAAGTTTAGAAAATGTGAGTTTTGATTACAATCAGTTGCTTCCCTCGGGCATATAGTATCTAGCGAAGGGATCCGAGTGGATTCTCAGAAAATAGAAGCGGTGAAATAATGGCCCAGACCTACCTCTCCTACAGATATCAGAAGTTTCTTGGGTCTAGCTGGTTATTACAGAAGGTTCGTGGAAGAATTTTCATCCATAGCTTCTCCATTGACTAAGTTGACTCAGAAAAAGGTCAAGTTTCAGTGGTCAAATGATTGTGAGAAAAGCTTCGTAGAACTGAAAACTAGGTTGACTACAGCTCCGGTTTTGACTCTACCAGAGGGTTCAGACGGTTATGTTATCTATTGTGATGCGTCCAGAGTCGGCCTAGGTTGTGTGTTGATGCGGCGAGGTAAGGTTATAGCTTATGCTTCTAGACAGCTTAAGGTGCATGAGAAGAATTATCCAACTCATGACCTCGAGCTTGCAACAGTAGTGTTTGCACTTAAGATTTGGAGACACTACTTATATGGTGTTCACGTAGATGTGTTCACAAACCATAAAAGCCTTCAGTATGTGTTCACCCAGAAAGAGTTGAATCTTTGCCAAAGGAGATGGCTTGAATTCCTCAAGGACTATGATATGAATGTGTTTTACCATCCTGGTAAGGCCAATGTAGTAGCAAATGCCCTTAGCAGACTATCTATGGGTAGTGTAGCACATGTTGAGGAAGAAATAAAAGAACTGGCAAACGATGTTCACAGGCTTGCTCGCTTGAGAGTTCGCCTTATGAGTATATCAGATGATGGTGTAACAGTTCAGAATGGGTCAGAATCTTCATTGGTAGCGGAGGTTAAGGAAAAGCAAGACAGTGGTCCGATATTGCTTCAACTAAAGGGTGCAGTTCATCAGCAGAGAGTGGAGGTTTTCTCCCAAGGGGGAGATGGTGTTCTTCGCTATCAGGGTCGATTATGTGTTCCTAAGGTGGGTGAGTTGAGACAGCAGATTCTTGCAGAAGCCCATAATCCCAGGTATTCTATTCATCCAGGTGCCACTAAGATGTACCGTGATCTATGGGAAGTCTTTTGGTGGAATAGCATGAAGAGGGATATAGCAGATTTTATGGCTAAGTGCTCAAATTGTCTGCAAGTGAAGGTAGAACATCAGAAACCAGGGGGTATGACTCAAGAGATCAACATTCCTACTTGGAAGTGGGAAGTGATCAACATGGACTTCATTACAGGCTTACCTCGTACTCGCAGACAAGATGACTCCATTTGGGTGATAGTTGATAGAGTCACTAAGTCTGCGAACTTTTTGGCTGTTAAGACTACCAATTCGGCGGAGGACTACGCCAAGATTTACATTAATGAGATAGTCAGGTTGCATGGGGTTCCTTTGTCAATCATCTCAGATAGAGGTCCTAAGTTTACCTTTCATTTTTGGAAGTCATTTCAGAAAGGTCTTGGTACTCGGGTTAATCTTAGCACAGCGTTTCATCCACAGACGGATGGTCAGGCAGAGAGTACCATTCAGACCTTAGAGGACATGTTGAGAGCTTGTGTGATCGACTTCAAGGGTAGTTGGGATGATCACCTTCCTCTTATAGAGTTCGCCTACAATAATAGCTACCATTCCAGCTTTCAGATAGCCCCTTATGAGGCATTGTATGGGCGTAGATTTAGATCTCCAGTTGGTTGGTTTGAAGTAGGTGAAGCAACCTTGATAGGACCAGATTCGATTCATGATGCTATGGAAAAAGTGCAGCTCATCAGAGATAGACTTAAGATAGCCCAGAGTCACCAGAAGTCCTATGCAGATGCAAGGAGAAGGGACTTGGAGTTCCAAGTTGATGATTGAGTTTTCCTGAAAGTGTCACCTATGAAGGGGATGATGAGGTTTGGCAAGAAAGGGAAGCTCAGTCCAAGATATGTAGGCCCTTACAAGATCTTGAAAAGGGTTGGTAAAGTGGCGTACGAGTTAGAGTTGCCAGCAGAACTAGCAGTAGTGCATCCGGTCTTTCACGTTTCGTTGTTGAAGAAGTGTGTGGGTGATCCAACATCCATAGTACCTTTAGAGAGTGTAACTGTGAAAGATAGTCTCACTTATGAGGATGTTCCAGTTGAGATTCTTGATCATCAGGTTAAAAGGTTGAGAAACAAAGAAGTCGCTTCAGTTAAGGTTTTGTGGAGGAGTCAGTCTATAGAGGGAGATACTTGGGAATTAGAAGCAGTCATGAAGGCAGAGTATCCTCATCTCTTTCCTTCCGATTCCATTCCAGCTTGAGGTAATAGTTCCTCTCCAGTTTTTCAGTAATTTATGCGCAGATTCAGTCTAAGTATCATGTTCCTTCAGTTTGTACTTGCATTTTCAGCGTATTTGCATGTCCTTGGAACTCAGTTCAGTCAGAAATCAGTTTCTAGAAATTTGTGGTGGGGTTTGCAGCTCTTTCCCTCTATCTTGAGCTAGTTTAGTCTTCATTCGAAGATGAATGTTCCCAAGGGGGAGATAATGTAACACCCCGTATCTGAAAATAGGCCAAAATGTAGATTTCCAGAAGTTGCAGGTGCAACCCACGGTTACCACCCATGGACCGTAGGGTGACCCACGGCCCGTGCTGGTGGTCGGTGTATAGCCACCTGCGACCCTTCCCCAGAACCCTCAAAAAAATTGGCTAAGTATCGACCCACGCCGGGACCTACGGACTGTAGTTTAGACCATGGTCCGTGGTCCAGGGCCGTAGGTCAGACCTTCCAATTTCAGTCCCAGATGTCGAACGACGGCTGACCAGCACGGACCGTCAGTTCATCCACGGTTCATCGGTCAGTCCCGTCGTTGGCCCCGACAGCTTTTTAAGTCAGGGGTCATTTGGTCTTTTCCCTATGCGTTGGACCCCTAAACTACGTCGTTTAACCCCTAAACTACATAGTTTTTGTCAGTTTAAGCCTAGTAACTTAATTAGAACTTACCCTAGTCAAATCATTCACCAAGAAATCGATCAAACTAGAGAAATAGAGGAGAAGAAGTCTACCAGCCCTAGTTCCAAAACGCAGTAAGGTTTTCATTAGTTCCAGCCAAAATCGAAAGATTTCTTCGTGGAATTCGTCACCAGGTATGTGGGATTTCCCTAGTGGGTTCCTTTCGCCCATTATGTCCCTAGAATTCAGTCAGATTCTTGATTCCCTTCATAATATCTAGACCTAGTGTTTCTAGAATTTCCGCAGATCATTATGAATTAGTTACTTTAATGTTCCTAATTAGATTATCATGATTTTAGTTTTTTTTTTTCGTAGATGCTTTCGTAAACTTAGAACCCTAGCTATGTAGTTCTTTTAGTTCATGAATTACACATGCTAGGTCAGTTATTTCAGATATACATGCCTCATATTCGAATGTTTCATTATCAGTACATTAATGTTGCATTCTCAGATTTTGCATGTCAGTATTTTGAGTTATCCAGTATTACAGAAATTCAGTCATAATGTGTTATTTACATAATCAGTTGGGAGTAGACTTAATACCGAGTTGAACTAGGGTCAGTCACCCTCAAGTCCCAGAACTACGTGCCTCGTAGGTTGTAAGTCCCCTCTGTGGGCATCATTTTAGTGATCACACAGTCATGCCTCTATACCTCTGGCAGGGTATATTGGGTCCTCTCGATGGGGTGTATACATCAGACTCCACATTTAGCTCATGTGGTTTTATGTCGGTTATTAGTAGCTCCCTCACAGTCAGATTCTATTGCATTGACCATGTTATCAGTTACAGTCAGATTTCAGTCTCAGCATATTATAAACTTGGTCATTGCATTCAGTTAGTTCATATTCAGTACTCTCAGTATAGTACCATGCTTATATCATATCATTGCTCAGTTATATGCTTTGTTCAGTTATGTTATTATTCAGCTTGACTCTATCATGCATGCTAAGTACCTTTCAAGTACTGACGCATACTCTACGCTACATCTTCTTGTAGTGTAGGTTCAGGTTTTCAACTTCCAAATCACGCATAGATCGGTTCCCGATCTCCAGTTCAGCAGCACCAGTGGTGAGTCATCATTCTTCGAGGACGATTGACATGTTATCTTTCCATTTTTAGTCTTTTAGTTTCAGTTTTTGCTAGATTTAGCTGGGGCATGTCCCAGCATATCTAGTCAGTTAGAGGCTTTATTTCAGACATAATTAGAATCAGCATTAGCATTTGAGTTTGATATTTCAGTCGTCGTTAAACTCTCAGATTATATATTTAGATTTAGAATGGGTATTCCCCATCACTTTCAGTTTATCTCATGTTTAAGCTTCCGCACAGAATGATCTCATTTCAGTTATCATAGTATTCTTATGTTATGCCAGTTGGGTTAGCTTGGGGTCACTTGTGATCCTAGGTCCCATGTCCGCGTCCAGGGGGTAGCTCTAGGCATGATAATAGCTGTAAATTAGCATTTAACCATCAGTTTAGAGCACAAAATAGGCATCGAGGGCACTAATACTATGAATAACAAGCCCTAAATGAGTCAAAATCACAGACTCCTCACCTCATAATTATAGATGTGGCACGCTTCAAACTGATAACTAGGACTCTAGAGACAGGGCTTCATAGACACCCTAGGACTCTTGAACTCTGTGCTCTGATACCAAGTTTGTCACGCCCTGAGCCTACACCTTGGGCGTGGCCGGCACTCGTGAACCATTACTGGCCCCAAGCGAACCCTTGGCCTGGCTCAACTCTCAGCAGAAGTACTCAACATAGAATAAACTTAAAAGATTAACTTACTCAACTGTCTCAAAAGTAAACTCAAAATATTTTAGAAATAAAACATTCAAACTGGCCTCAAGGGCAACTCAAGTCTAGAACATAACAAATGAAATGAACAAGACTCATGAACTACTGTTGTCTATATATCTATGAAGCCTCTAATACTATGAGGGATGTCAGGACAAGACCCCCGATCATCCTAACAAACTAAAATAACTGAACATAAATAAGGGATCCTCCGAAAGCAAGGAGGCTCACCAAACAACTCTGGAACTCAATTGTATCAATGAAGTGTTGGTTGATGATCCTGGTTATCTGTATCTACATCATGAAAGATGCAGGCCAAATGGTGTCAGTACATAGAATGTACAAGCATGCAAGGGGAATACTGAACATAATCTGTAAGCTCGAACTGATAAAAATAGAACATACTCACATCGACTCTACTCAACTCAACCTCATGGATACTTAACTCAATGCAATATAAAACGATGATAAAAGTGTTGTTTATATAAAGGATTTAAAACAGTAATAAGAACTCAATGTATTTAAAAATACAATAATAACTCAGTTTCTATATAAAGATACAAAATAACTTTGTCTGGGAGATCTCTAACCGACAACCATCACTATGAGCTATGTGATGATACAGCGTCTCGCCCATGCTGCCAGAACTATCCACTAGTCAATGCTTAAAACCAATAAGGAATCATCTAAAAAGTATGACCCTTTCTACCCACGTCTGCTACATGGTTTATGGGGGCTGTGAGTTGTTTGAACTCTCCCCCATATCGATGCTCAATACTACTCTCAAAATATAACTTAGCTCATATGTTTTAAAAAAAACATTTTCTCTTCCTCAACTTTGAGATTATTACTCAAAAGGTTTCTCTTAAAAGAGATAGTACTCAAAACTCCTCATGAACTCTTTTGGAAATCGGTGTTTCCTCTTTTCTTAAATGTAAAAATATTTACTCTTGGGAATACTTAGTTCCCATATATTCAGTTAAAAAAATGAAACTAAACTTTATTCTTTCTAAACTCAAGTACTCAAGTCTTAAAACAAGTTTTAAAAGATTGTGAAAAGACTTCTCAAAATGACTCGAAAGAACGTTCAAGATTAAACTCTTAACTATACCTTGAATTTGAATAATGAATTCAAGATTATGATTTATAATATGAAGGATATCGTGATGATTAAATGTGTTTTAGATAGTTAATAATGAGAAACGATCGAAAAATACTGTCTATGAGCAAGGACGCGACGCAGAGATGAATTAAAATATTTGGTCGCGAAATAAATTTTGAAACAGTGGAGTCCGCATTCTCTCCGCGACGCAGAGAGAGAAATTTCTCTGGGGGAGCAAGTCCGCGACGCAGACCTGGGCACCTAATTATGCCCGATCTTTTCTTCCTCTCCCAAACTCGATTCAACTCATACCCAATGAAATTCTAAGGTAAAAACTCTCGAGATCTTATAACTCGGGACAATTTCAGTGAAACCCACTCAAGAACTATCAATTTACTCAACCTCTTAACAAAATCTTCGCCTCAAGAACTCAACCAAACATCAAGATTCAAGAACGAAAAACAACACTTCAAGAAACTCATCAAGAACGAAAAACAACACTTCAAGAAACTCATCAAGAACTTAATTTCTCAATCTTTAGGGATGAATTCGATAATGTAAAACATGATTAGCGTGTGGGAGAACGAAAGCAACACTATGAAAACTTAAATACCTCGATTTGGCGAAACAAATCCTCGATTCGCACGAACCTTGACCATTCTTCCTTTTCTCCTCTTTTCCTCTTCTTGAACTTTCTTCTAAAACCCTAAGCGTAATTAGGATTTGTTAAAACTGACCCAGATCATATTTGACCCCAAAATATCACTAAATTTGATTTAATCTGATGGGGTAAGGAAAAGACCAAAATACCCCTCATTAATTCGGGTAACTTTCCTTAACTGGACAGGCTAACTTTAAATGGGAATATCTCCCTCATACGAGCTCAAAACTTAGCAAACTCAGTGGCGTTGGAAAGAGGATTCCAAGACCTTTCATATGATATCTTATGGGCCACCTAACTCATCCTGTACTAAAAGTTATGGTCGTTTGAAGTTGATCCAAAACTCACAACTTAAGCATAACTTGTAAAATTCCAGATTTGGCTCTTTCCAAATTAGTTCTTTCTAAATTTATCTCTTTCTAAGGCGGGATGTTACAAATTGGCTAGTTCTATCAATATGATAATCAATTTTTTTCTAACAAAAGTAATTTCTTTGATGTTTGCGATCACTGCATTTGCTTCATCTATGGGAGGAACTTTCAAAAACACTCAACTATTTAAAAAATTCTTCGAATAATCCTTTGTTAAAACATCTATCGTGATATTTTGTTCTCTGAATATGTACCTAAAAATGGGAGCCTCTTAACTCTATCCAGCTACCAAACTCTTTCAATTAGGGGTCGTTTGGTCGAGAGTATTAGGAGAAACAATCCATGTATTATGTATGATATTATTTAGTACATGTTTGATGGGAGTTTTGGCCTATGTATAACTAATCCATGGATTAGTTATACACCCTACACGGTATTATAGGATGTATAACTAATATATTTCATTTGGTGGTATTAGTAATACATATGATTTAATACCACGAATTATTCTATGTAAAGAAAAATATACCCGACAAATCTAAAAATCATTTTGTTTATTTTCATGATTTTATGTTTTATATTTGTACTAGTAAATTTATCTAAATAAATTAGCTTACAAATTTTATTATTTAGAGAGAGTTATTTGTCGCTAAATCAATTTATAAAATTGCATACATATTAAAACTAGAACTTGTATTTTTTTGTGTAAACGTAGATGATTTATTCTATTTTACTATTGTTTACCGTCTTTTCGGTTTTAAAAGTAGATGACCAATATTTTTAAAATTGAAGTTTTGTGAGTGATCAATTTATTAAAATGTAAATTATTTACCCTCAAATAATTCAAGTGAGAGAATAGCAAACATGGCGACAAAATTGCTCTTCACCTAGCTAGTTAGAAGACTACAAAAAATAATATTGTTTGGTAATTATCTATCTTGACTCAATTACATAAAATAAAAAATATCATAATAATTCGAGAGTATAATTGGAAAGAAGTTTTTTTGTAGAGTTTTAATCTAAACACAAGATTATGTGGGAAGCAATGAACCAAATACTTGATTAAAAAAAACCTTGCATTATTAATCCATTAATTACTAATCCCTCCATTACTAATCATTGTGTTGTTAATATTTGTACCAAACGACCCCTTAGGTGTAACACCCCAAAAATTTCTAAGCTAACGCCTGCACAATTCTTCTTTTGCATGTAAGGTCGTATCGGGTGATTCTTAAATTGCTCTTAGGTGCTAAGGTCAATTCTTTAGTGTGGAAATGAATTTGGATATGAATTAAGGTGTCTAGAATCCCCTAACACAAAGTTGAGTTGAAAGCTCCCTTACCGATTGAGTTTTGATATAAGATTCTACTTAGGTCAACTTCAAACAATCATATATCTCAGCACATAATAAATTAGGTGGCCTATGACCAATCAAATTAAAGGTCTATGAGTCTTCTTTCCAAGGCCACCAAGTTTTCTTTATTTCGAGTTTGGAGTAAAAGGTTATGATGGTTTTACTGAAACATACCCAGGTCAGGACCTAAACTCACCTGCCCAATTGACGATCCGCCGAATGGGTTGGCGAATCACCAAATTAGCTCATCGAAATGTCCCAAAAACGTTTAGTTTTTGTCTATTTGGGAGATCTAAAGTCTCAATGGGTGATCTGCCGAGTATTTTCAGCGAGGAGGCCTCCAGATCGCGGATTGGACCGACGGAATTCATTAAAAAGGTCGTTTCTTTTTATTTTTATGGTCCTCTTACGTTTCCAAAAGGGTATTCCTGATCTTTTACCCTCAACTAACTCACCTAAGTGTATCTCATGGCCTCATAACCTCCCCATTCACGCCCAACCATTAGAAAAATCAAATTCACATGTTCTAAGTCCTCTCAAGAAAGAAGCTATGGTTCTTAGCTTCAAGCTTCAGTTCAAGGTTTCAAGTCAGCCTCATCTTCTAAGGTATGTAAGGCTATTCATAGTTGAGACGCCTAAACTACACCTCCCTAAAGAAGTATAAGTGGTCGTTGTCAAATAAAGAACCTAATAGAGATTAGGGTCGATCCCACGAGGAATAAGTTTAGACTTAGGTCAAATATTGTTGATTGTACTTGTAGCCAGATTATTTCCGTAAAAAGTGAAGTTTTGTAACACAAAATAATGATTGATTAATGTTTAGTAACAATTAACTAAGTAACATGATTCGCAGTTTGTAAGATCAATATGAGATGAAACTAGGGTATATGTGTTCCCCCACAAGTTCTTAACGCAGTAAACCTTTATAATAGTAACTTTTTCCTAGTGTTTGACATGTAAAGTCGGTAAGTTAGGTATCTCCTTAGTGATTGGTCATCAAAGTAGGGAATTTCACCATGCAACTTGGCCGGTCTACGGGTGTATGCTTTACTAATTCTTACCCTTGACCTCAGATTAGCCCTCACATATTTGGATTAGGCTATTAAATAGCGGATTATCAATGCTAAATCTTCGTTGTTTAATCTCTTTTCTCATTCATTACTTCCTTGGTCGGGCAAGTAAGAATTAGATGAGTTCTAATGTTAAAAGGCATTCAATACGAATAGATCAACAATACATGCATAAACACTATTCAAGAATTACTTAATTATTAGGTCTACTTTGTTAATTGTCCATGGTTCCCACAACCCTAGTTATGGATTTAGCTACTCATGCTTGGGTGATCACAATTCATAATATAGTTAATAGAATAAATCATGAACTTACAATTAGGGTAGATGATTTTTGGAATCTTGAATTAATGAACAAAAGCAAATTTTATAATTCAACACTTCAGGAATTAAATGCTAAAAATGTTTGCAAGATAATTCTAAGCCAAAACAAAAGGTCTTAAATCGTCTAACAACCCAAAAATGAAATAATATAACTAATACTTATAGACATCAAATCCTAAACATGGTAGGAAAAGGAAACCTAAAGAAATTCAACTTGGACAGAGGTTTCTACGCTTGATACCAATGGCTCGTAAGAGCTCCTACACCTCGTAGGTACCTTCCATCAATCAGCAGTTAGTCTCTCATCTGGAGATCCATTTCTATGGGCATGATCTACGACTCATAGATTTGTGTACGACCCATCCTGGCTATCCGTCATTCAAGTACTGGAGCTCAACTTCTCTGAATATTTCTACGACTCAAATGTACGGCTCGTAGAAGTAACTACGACACGTCATTAGCTTCCGTCGTCTTACACTTAGCTCCAGAAATCAGCATTTTAAACCACTACCCCTACCTTCAGGTCGTAGAAGTAACTACAACTCGTAGGAAGAGTCGTCAATCACCAAAAAAAAATGTTGCTGCAACATTTCAACCGGTCTGAAACCTATTTCCTACAAAATCCAAGCAAAACACCATCACATCTACTAACAAATGCTTAAGATGCATGCAAAACTCTAAGTTTATATCATCAAAAGTACCGTAAATCCACGGTACATCAACACTCTCAACTTAAAATCGTGCTTGTCCTCAAGCGACGCAACAAAATCTAAACGACACTTATGCAAAAGTAACTCAAAAACTCAATCAATCACATGGCATTTTCTCAATAATCAACCCTCTTTATTTATTTTCAGCACAGTGCAATCATTTAGTTAAATCAACAAGTTACACATGTGGATCAATTCATGAAATAGACATACCAATAGACATATTCACATACATAGGCAACAATCACCAAGATACCAACTCTTTGATAATGTAACTTGTGCCCTTACCGCGAAGAAATCCCTTTGTTCACACAGAATTTGAGTTATAGATCAATTTTTAGGGACTCTGTATACACTCACACTCAGAAAGTAATTCAATACGATTTATTTCACAATACCATAGGCTTGTCCTTATTTTCTACACTTCGATTTTCAAACCGTTAAATTAGGATAACTATAGGATTTCTTAGCTTGTAACGTAGGCTAAAAGTCATGTATGGTATATTTGGATATTCAGTGACTTTTCTTCCCCCCTTGACATTACATCGGCTAGTTTCCTCTTTCACAACCAATCCGGGTATCCCATTTTTTTCTTTCTTTTTCTCCTCATTTGTTCATTAATGCTCCGGCGTGGCTTTTCTTCGCATTTTTTTTTATTCAACTCTTTTCTTCAGCATTATTATTCTTTTATTTTCTTCAAGCTGTCACACCATCTTAATCCTTTATCATCTCTTTTATCACCACCGAACTCTTTTAATACCCCCTTTCCTTCTAATGTTTCCCTCTCTAGTGGCCACCCTCAACTTAGACTTTTAGCATGAGTTGAGATACATAATGTTCAAATAGGGACCTAGGCCAAAACAAAGTTATACATTTTTTCCTGAAATAGCCACCCTCAACTTAGGCTTTTAGCCTGATTTGAGGTGCATGATGTCCAAAGAAGGACTAGAGCCAAAACAATGGTTAACAATTTTCTGGGGGGGGGGGTGAATTTGGTGATTTGAAAGAATGGTCTAATTCAGGCTCAAAAATTTGGATCGAAGGGAGCAATTTTTTTATTCAGTTGGTCGTTTTTAGGCTTAAGTGGACTTATTTTCAACAATGGCCTATGATCTTTTCCCAATTCACGATTAATTCATCTTACCAAGACTAACGGGGCAATTTCTAGATTGGCACAAACAGTATGAATATATAAACATCCTCACACACACATGGCACCTTGTTTCACTATCAAATCATCAGTGTATCTGGTTCATGTTACAGCTTAAGTCATGTTGTCTAATCGATTCCTATCATGTCATACAAAGATCCTACACATTCAACTTATCAATCACATAGATATGGAACATAAGTTTGGATGGGTATCAATTTTCATGCTTTTTGGTCATCATGCTTTTATTTCTAGTCTACTTCTACAATTTACTATCCTAAACATGTTGGTTCAACAGAAATTAAGTAGTTCCTTGGGAAAAATAGCACAGGAAATAAAACCCTAAGGAAGGATTGTGAGTTGGGTATTCAGACCAAGGAAGGATTGTGAGTTGGGTATTCAGACTTCACCCTAACACTCACAATCCTTTTACCCCACCCCCACATGAAAAACAGTGCAATGCCCTCAATGCACAGATAAAATAAAAACATAGGGTGAGACAAATTTGTGGCGCTCAAGCGCCGAAGAGCTCTTAAGAAGCGGATGGATCCGGTATCCCCCAACCTGATATGTCAACATGTGTAGTGCCATCAGTGATGCCCTCTAGAGTAGTTTGGGGTACACCATCAATAGTGATCCCTGTATCAGTCTGAGAAGCCCAATCAGTAGTGTCCCCGAACCGGAAGCTCCAACAACTAGCTCTCTCAATCTCCTATATCGTATCTCATCATCGACTAACGACTGGTGTTATGCACCCCCAAACTGTGGCTCTTTTCTTCGGTCTCTACTCCTCCTCCTTATCAGTAGCATTCTCAGAATTTTGTGCGCACTTTCCAGATGCATGAGGAGGCTCCGTAGAGGGGGCTTCTTCACCAAATAAGGAAAATATCACATCACCTCTAGCATCAGTAGGAGGAGGCTCTGGTTCATACGAACAAGCAGCAGTGTCATGCCCCGAGCCTACACCCTGGACGTAACTACCACTCAAAAACCATTGTTGGTTCCCAAGCGAACCCTTGGCCGGGCTCATTACTCAGCGAAAGACTTACTCAAGCAAAATGGAAACTCATGATGCAAAAATAACTTTAAAAACTTAATTTAAACTCAACTCCAATAATTAGTTAAATGCCTCATGAACTCAAAACATTACAACAACAAAGGGAATAATGATAGACTCCTCGACTTTTAAACTATCTATGAAACCTCTACTATTACAAAAGGATTATCGGGACAAGACCCTCGACATCCGAACAACTAAAAATAAAAGTGGAACCCTCCGAAAGCAACGAGGCTCACCAAAGCTAACTGGAACTGCAAGTGGTATCAACAGAGCGTCTGTTGATGACCTTGAATACCTGTATTTGCATCATAAAAGATGCAGGCCAAATGACGTCAGTACATAGAATGTACGAGCATGTAAGGAGAATTCTAAAGCATAAACATAAGCTTGAACTGATAGAAAAGAAACATACTTACCTCTTCTCAAACTCACTCAACTCAACTCAAACTCCACTCAAGGATAGGATACTCAGTTCAAGGATATGATACTCAACTCAAAGGTAAGATACTCAACTCGGAGATTCTGGCTCAAGATACTCAACTCAAGATACTCAAGGATAAAGCAACAATAAAAGATGCAATATATGGAAAGCTTTCAAAACAGTAGATAATAACTCAATTGTATGTAAAAATACAATAATAACTCAATTATATGAAAAATACAATAATACCTCTTATTTTGGAGATTCTCTAACCGACAACCATAACTATGAGCTATGTGATGATACAACGTCTCACCCACACTACCAGAACTGTCATATACCTTGCCGGAGTATAAAACATCCTCAACTAAGTGGATCCACTAAGCTATGCTTAAAAAACAATAAGGAATCATCTAAAAAGTATGACCCTTTTTACCTATGTTGGCATACATGGTTTATGAGGACTTTGAGTTGTCTGAACTCGTCCCTATATCGGTGCTCAATACTACTCCTAATAATGTAACTCATGCTCATATGTTTAAAAATATTTCCTCATCCTCAAACTTTGAGATTATTACTGAAAAGGTTCTCTTAAAAGAGAGAGCGCTCAAAACTCCTTATGAACTCATTTGGAAATAGAAGTTTCCTCTCATTTTAAATGAAAATAACATTTACTCTTGGGAATACTTAGATTCCCATATATTTATTTATTTTTAAATGAAACTCAACTCTCCTTACCTTATCCTCATTTACTCAAGTCTTTCAAAAAGTTTTAAAAGTTTGCGAAAAGACTTCTCAAAATAGGGTTCATACTGAATTATGGACGTGAACGACTCAATTCAAGGTTTTCAATAACTATATATAGAACTCAATACTTGGAACTCAACAACTCCAGAATTCAAGGACTCAATGATATTACTCATCTCAAGAATGCTCGACTCATAGGGTTCATGCGGAATTATGGGCATGACCGACTCAACTCAAGGACCTCCATGTATAACATATGGTAATCCATAATTATGAAATATAGTTTCAAAAAGGATTAGGAACTCAATTCTCAAGAACTTAGAACTAGAAGATACTACTCCTCTCAAAGATACTCAATTTATGGAGTTCATACGGAATTTATGGGCATGAACGACTCGACTCAAGGATCTCAATAATAATGTAGGCTCGTGAATACACTCTCCTCATTCTCATACTCACTTACTCGAGTCTTGAAATAATTATAAGTAATTTTAGAAGACTCCTCGAAAAGACTCAAAGGGACTTTCTCAAACTTTACTCTCAACTCTACCTCAAATTTAAATTATGAATTCAAGGATAATGATTATGATATATAGGATTTCTCGATGATTAGATGTAGTTTGGATAGTAAAATCAAGAAGTGATCGATCACATGGTTTAATAGAACTCAAACGAAAAGAGGGGCGGAAGAGTAGGGGGACTGGCGACCCTGGCGCACTGAGTGGTGTGGGGAGCCAGCCCCTAAACTTCAGAACCCTTTCCCTGGTGCACTGTAGGCCCCCCACGCCAGCCCCCTTGGTGCATCTGGGTCGCGCCGCCCTCCCCAGAACATTCTGACGAATTTTCTTTTTAATTTTCCAATACTACCTCATCTAGATTCAAATGATTTCCTTCAAATTCTCTTAGATTCATATACTAAACACACTTAGATCAGAACCCCAATCAAAACCTACCAAAACATTCACTCATTCGCAAGATTCTCACCTCAAGAACTCAACAAGACTCCATTAACAATGAATTAAGCTAAAAACCTCAATAACTCTTCAAGAACTCAAATCATTCAACCTCAAGAATGAAATTACGGATAAAAATTACATGATTGGCGTGTGGGTGAACGAACCCAACACTATGAGAACTTACATACCTTAAAGAACTGGGTTCTTGGTGAAATCTTGGATGAACGCTTGGAACCTTGGACTTTTTCTCCTCTTGAATCTTCTCTCTAAAGCTCTAAATGTTTGGGGGTGAATGAAACTGATTCTAATCAGTTTAGACCCTAAATTGGGTGTAATTTACGCTTAGACTAAGCGGGGGTAAGGAAAAGACTAAAATACCCCTCCTTAGTTTGGGTGAAAAGACCCTATCTAGAGAGGCTACACTCAAATGAACATATCTCCCTCATCCAAACTCGGATGTTAGAAAACTTGGTGGCGTTGGAAAGAGGACTCAAAGATCTTCGATTTGATACCTTATGGGCCACTTAACACATTATGTGCTAAAAGTTATGGTCATTTGAAGTTGACCCAAAGCTTAAAAGAACTTACAGACGACTTGAATGAATTTCTCTTCAGTTCTTTTTGGAACTCAAGGTGCTACATCTAGTGACCTTAATACTTAAGAAAATTTTAATTCCCCAGTAAAATCTTACTCACAACGAATAATGGTTCGAGTCTTAGCTCAAAAAAAATTCAGGGTGTTACATTATCTCCCCCTTGGGATAATTCGTAGTCGAATGACGGCTGGACTGGGTATGGAATGAGGTTACTCTTAATATATCCTCTGATTCATGACTTGTCTACTGACATAGGATGAACTGATTCATAGCAAGAGTTGGGACTTTCTATAGAACCTAAGTCAAGAACGATGTTGTTGTGAACATAGTCACGCTCTCTCGGAAGTTACCTTATCTGAAACAAAGGAAGTTTGGGCATGAAGTACGAATAGGAATACCATGCCTGGGGTAATATGACTGCTAGTTGTTAAGCTTAGCAACACTCCTCAACTAAGCTCTTCTTTCCTTATTATCATACCTCATTGGATGCAACTCATAGCTCCCACAAGGGTACATGGCTACTCTTACCAAGGTCTAAGTCTAATGGTATGCTCTCATTATATTCAAGCTTAACCCAAAATCCTAAGGTTCGGGTTCTATACCTCGATAAGTAGTCTCATCCCAAGAATATTACTCTTTACCACCACATTTAATCCACATTGGGCTCATACCAAGAACCACTGAATGTTTAACAACACCACATCCAATCTTAGTACTCTAACAACTCCATGGACTCCTACTAACCACCTCCCTTAAGAAGTTCTCATTCTTTCATCATCTCCACCATACCAACTAGAATTTCCCACATTAATACTCGGAACCAACTAAGGGCTCTCATTTAAAAATTTCTCATAGTAAAAACCTCATCCTCCTCTTCCTCCTCATTTATAAGCTTAGATGGAATTATTGCACCATCATTATCACGATAAGAACATTAACCTTCTCCTTCTAACATCACTCCACTACTAAAAGGACCTCTGGAAAGATATCTCTCATACTCTTTTGAACTCATTATTATCTTATTCTCAACACTTGACTTGATTTCTCATCTTATCATCTCCCCCTTAGGTCTAAAGCTAACACTTGAAAGCTATGGACCTATTTAATCATCTCTAAACTGGTCTACATCCCCCCTTTACTCTAACACTCGGGAAAATTTTATCTCATGACTACCAAACTCTCCATAAGTAGGTACTAAGACCTCTTTCTAAGATGTTTCTCTTGACCTCTTCTCATTGGCTCTTAAGGCTGCTTCATCTAACTCTTTAGGAAAATTACACTTGCACCAGTCTATCCCATATAGGCAGCTCATTATACAATCTAGGCACACATAAAAAAAATCATAACCTCAATTGGGACCTCGTCTTGCCACATACCATCTCGGGTGTACCTCTTACTACTCTACCTTCATTTCTCTCTTGTACGGTTCATAATACCACATTTTCATTGCAAGGTACCACTTTTATCTCCTCACCTATTTTAGGTCAAACCTACTAGATCAGATCTCAAAATTAACACCATCACCCTCATGTTGCCATCTTTTGATCACGACACTTATCTCAAATTCAAGCTTAGTGTCTAGTACTAAACACGGATATCAATATGATTGCTCACACCTTATACTACTTGCGACTACCAAAAAAGTCAAGAAACACTCACCTACTAAGATCTCATGACAATTAGGAAACCTTTAGCTCTTCGTCTACCTACTTACAGATTACCTTCACCTTTCATTTCACAACTTAAGTACTATTTACTCACTTACTGCGCATTACCTCTCAAATAGTTCTATCATCTTCTGGATACCATGGGGTTCCCCCTTAAAAATTCATGAGCCTAGCTTGGGTCTATCACCTCATGAATACTCTGCTTTCTGATTCCACACATATATTTAGTCTTCTCTAACACGATGGCACATCGACATCAACTCTATTCTGGTTAAAAAAGTACACTCTATCTCATCCTGACTAGTAACTATTCATCTTCCTTCTATCAAGAACTCTCTACAACATTATCATTCCTTATTCTACTCATACAGGAACTCATCACTTATAATTGACTGGGTGCATGATTTCAATAACATAATCTACCCTATCACTATCTCCCTTTTATAGATTTCTATACCTCTGCATGTTTTTCTCTTAACTTAAGGGCACTCTTTACTACTACTGCTCATAATCTCATACTTCATACTATCTTTTAGGGTGAAAATATTACCCAAGCTCTAAAACACACTTTCTCATAAGGGTATCACCTGAATAAGGTTTAGAGAAGAGAGTACATCTCAATTTCAGCTCAAACGCACGATTCATATGAATGTGAGTGCATTTTTTCGAACTCAATAGTTAACTCATTCATAGACTCCTCTCAAGCCCCTCTACAGTCTCATAACTTCCTCAAGATTTTTGCTAAGAGCAACTCATCGATAAAGAACTAACTTTGCTTTTCAACCACCTCTAGTATGAGAGGTAGTCGAATGAAAATGAGAAATGTACGAGTTTGAATAAGCTCCTTACGACATAGTTCTATTGCACGATTAAGTGTAAGAAGAAGGGAAACTTTTCTTAAATGCATGTAGTCCCTCATTGATAGAAGTGGGGCCCTCACAACCATAAACAAGATCCTACCGACACAGCTTCCTAAACATCCTAGAACACTTGAACTATTTGCTCTGATACCAAGTTTTTCACACCCCGAGCCTACACTCTGGATATAACTGGCACTCGAAAACCATTATTGGTTCCCAAGCGAACTTACTCAACGAAAGACTTACTCAAGAAAAATGGAAACTCATGATGCAAAAATAACTTTAAAAACATAATTTAAACTCGACTCCAATAATCGTATGAAAATAATTTAACAAGTATTAGTTAAATGCCTTATGAACTCAAAACATTACAAAAACAAAGGGAATAATGATATACTCCTCGACTTTTAAACTATCTATGAAGCCTCTACTATTACAGAAGGATTATCAGGACAAAACCCTCGATATCCAAACAACTGAAAATAAAAGTGGAACCCTCCGGAAGCAAGGAGGCTCACCAAAGCTAAGTGGAACTGCAAGTGGTATCAACGGAGTGTCTGTTGATGACCCTGAATACCTGTATCTGCATCATAAAAGATGAAGACCAAATGGCATTATTACATGAAAGGTACAAGCATGTAAGGGGAATTTTAAAGCATAAACATAAGCTTGAACTTATAGAAAAGAAAACATACTTACCTCTTCTCAAACTTAGTCAACTCAACTCAAACTCCACTCAACTCAAGGATATGATACTCAACTGAAAGGTAAGATACTCAACTCGGAGATACTGGATCAAGATACTCAACTCAAGGTACTCAACTCAAGATACTCAACTCAAGATACTCAACTCAAGATACTCAACTCAAGATAAAGCAACAATAAAAGATGCAATATATAGAAAGTTTTCAAAATAGTAGATAATAACTCAATTGTATGTAAAAATACAATAATGACACAATTGTATGAAAAATACAATAATATCTCTTATTTGGGAGATTCTCTAACCAACAACCATCACTATGAGTTATGTGATGATACAACGTCTCGCCCACGCTACCAGAACTGTCTTATACCTTGCCGGAGTATAAGACATCCTCAACTAAGTGGATCCACTAAGCTATGCTTAAAAATCAATAAGGAACTATCTAAAAAGTATGACCCTTTTTACCCATGTTGGCATACATGGTTTATGAGGACTTTGAGTTGTCTGAACTCGTCCCCATATCGGTGCTCAATACTACTCTCAATAATATAACTCATGCTCATATGTATAAAAATATTTCCTCATCCTCAAACTTTGAGATTATTACTGAAAAGGTTCTCTTAAATGAGATAATGCTCAAAACTCTTCATGAACTCATTTGGTAATTGAAGTTTCCTCTCATCTTAAATGTAAAAAATATTTACTCTTGGGAATATTTAATTTTCATATATTTAATTTTTTTTAAATGAAACTCGACTCTCCTCATCCTCATCCTCATCCTCAGTTACTCAAGTCTTTCAACAAGTTTTAAAAGTTTGCAAAAAGACTTCTCAAAACAGGGTTCTTGACGAATTATGGATGTGAACGACTCAATTCAAGGTTTACAATAACCATATATAGAACTCAATACTCGGAACTCAACAACTCCAGAACTCAAGGACTCAATGATACTACTCATCTCAAGAATGCGCGACTCATAGGGTTCATGCGGAATTATGGGCATGACTGGCTCAACTCAAGGGCCTCCATGTATAACATATGGTAATCCATAATTATGAAATATAGTTTCAAAAAGGATTAGGAACTCAATACTCAAGAACTTAGAACTCGAAGATACTACTCCTCTCAAAGGTACTCAATTTATGGAGTTCATGCAGAATTTATGGGCATGAACGACTCGACTCAAGGATCTAAATAATAATGTACGCTCATGAATACACTCTCCTCATTCTAATACTCACTTACTCGAGTCTTGAAACAATTATAAGTAATTGTAGAAGACTCCTCGAAAAGACTCAAATGGACTTTCTCAAACTTTACTCTCAACTCTACCTCGAATTTGAATTATGAATTCAAGGATAATGATTATGATATATAGGATTTCTCGATGATTAGATGTAGTTTGGATAGTAAAATCAAGAAGTGATCGATGACATGGTTTAATAGAACTCAAACAAAAAGAAGGGCGGAAGAGTAGGGGACCTGGCGACCCTGGCGTACTGAGTGGCGCAGGGAGCCAGCCCCTAAACTTAAGAACCCTTTCCCTGGCGCACTGTAGGCGCCCCATGCCACCCCCCTTGGTGCATCTGGTTCGCGCCGCACCACCCCTCCCCAGAACATTCCGACGAATTTTCTTTTTAATTTTCCAATCCTACCTCATCTAGATTTGAATGATTTCCTCCAAATTCTCTTAGATTCATATATTGAACACACTTAGATCAGAACCCCAATCAAAACCTACCAAAACATTCACTCATTCGTAAGATTCTAACCTCAAGAACTCAACAAGACTCCATTAACAATGAATTAAGCTAAAAACCGCAATAACTCTTCAAGAACTAAAATCATTCAACCTTAAGAACGAAATTACGGATAAAAATTACATGATTGGAGTGTGGGTGAACGAACCCAATACTATGAGAACTTACATACCTTAAAGAACTGGGTTCTTGATGAAATCTTGGATGAACGCTTGGAACCTTGGACTTTTTCTCCTCTTGAATCTTCTCTCTAAAGCCCTAAACATTTTGGGGGTGAATGAAACTGATTCTAATCAGTTTAGGCCCTAAATTGGGTGTAATTCATGCTTAGACTAAGTGGGGGTAAGGAAAATACTAAAATACCCCTCATTAGTTCGAGTGAAAAGGCCCTATCTAGAGAGGCTGCACTCAAATAGTCATATCTCCCTCATCCGAACTTGGATGTTAGCAAACTTGGCGGCATTGGAAAGAGGACTCAAAGATCTTCGATCTGATACCTAATGGGCCACATAAATCATTATGTGCCAAAAGTTATGGTCGTTTGAAGTTGACCCAAAACTTAAAAGAACTTACGGACGACTTGAATGAATTTCTCTTCAGTTCTTTTTGGAACTCAAGGTGCTACATCTAGTGACCTTAACACTTAATAAAATTCAAATTCCCTGGTAAAATCTTACTCACAACGAATAATGGTTCGAGTCTTAACTCAAAAAAAAAATTGGGGTGTTGCAAGCAGTCAGTGCATCTATGTCAGCATGGAGAGTGGCTAACTCAGTCTTGAAGGCAGCGAGATCTACAGTCGGCCTAGGTCGGGGCCTATCTAGCATCCTAAGCTCGAAGGGATCAATCCTCCGATGAACTGGCTGAATCTTATCATCAACCTTCTTCTCTACCCTCTCCTCTGAATCCTCTATGACCTTTCTCATCCAATGTTGGATATGTTGCAATAGGGTTTCCATTTGAGTCTCCAACTTCTGGAGTCTGGCTATCGACAACATCGTGAAACCTGTAGTAATAGGAGCATGAGGTGTGCTCGCAGCCAGGTCGGAAGAAAAGGAAGGATAAGCAGTCTCGACGGGCTCAGTGGTGGAGTTTGGCATAGTGCTCTTTGCAGTATGTTCTGGTGCAAGTGCCTCGCCTAAGGGCGACATCTCAATCTGAATACCCCATCATGGTGTTGCAGGGTTTGACTCATCTCGAACAAGACCAACATCAACGGTCTTAGTCATCTCTACCAACTGATCAATGTCTAGAACCAGAACAGTAGCCTCTCTACACAGGCGAAATATCAAGTAAGGAAATGGCAGTGTGGTCTTCTCCCAAAATGTCATTTCATGTATCTCATAAATCAAAATACAGGTGAAATCAAGCTCATGCCCCGCCATCAAATACGCAATCATGACACCTCGATCCCATGTCACTAGGTTGTTTGCCATCGTGGGGGACAATCTGGCCCGTACAATCGGCAACCAAAATTTCACAACAAAATTCAATGTGGCCTTCTTAATGGGCAGTGTCAAGTCCCAGACCTACCCTTCTCCAACCCCCTCCTCAGCAATGTACCCAACTACCTATCAAGCCAAGGTCTCTCACTACTCAATATCTCTTATAGAAACTCTATTCTGGACCAGCCCCATCAGGTAGTCAAACTCGGTTGTGATAATTGAATGTGCATGAGATGGGTCGTAAATAAAATGAAGGATTGTGGCCTCAGATAAGTCTACGGGGATACCCCCGCACTAGAGTAATCAAAAGTGGAGGCTGAGCTAACTCCTTGACCCTCGGCAGCGGCGTCAAAAATTTGATACGCCCAAATTACACCTCCCTAAAGAAATATAAGTGGCATTGTCAAATAAAGAACCTAACAGAGGTTAGGGTCGATCCCACGAGGAAAATAGTCTAGACTTAGGCCAATTTACTGTTGATAGTACTTTTAGCCAGATAATTTCTATAAAAAAAAAAAAAGTTTTGTAACACAAAATAATGATTGATTAATGTTTAGTAACAAGTAACTAAGTAACAATTTGTAAGATCAATATGAGATAAAACTAGGGTATATGTGCTCCCCACAAGTTCTTAACGCAGTAAACCTTTATAATAGTAACTCTTTCCTAGTGTTTGACATGCAAAGTTGGTAATTTAGGTATCTCCTAAGTGATTGGTCGTTCAAATAGGGAATTTCACCATGCAACTTGGTCGGTCTACGAGTGTATGTTATACTAATCCTTACCATTGACCTCAGATTAGCCCTCACATATTTGGGTTTGGCTATTAGATAGCGGATTATCAATGCTAAATCTCTGTTGTTTAATCTCGTTTTCCATTCATTACTTCCTTGGTTGGGCAAGAAGGAAGAAGGTGAGTTCTAACGTTGTGCACCGTTAAAAGGCATTTAAAATGAAGAGATCAACAATACATGCATAAACACTATTCAAGAATTACTTAATTATTAGGTCTACTTTGTTAATTGTCCATGGTTCCCACAACCCTAGTTATGGATTTAGCTACTCATGATTGGGTGATCACAATTTATAATATAGTTAATAGAATAAATCATGAACTTACAATAAGAGTAGATGAAATTCAGAATCTTGAATTGATGAACAAAAGCAACTGTTATAATCCAACACTTCAAGAATTAAATGCTAAAAATGTTTGCAAGATAATTTTCAAAGCTAAAACAAAAGGTCTCAAATCGTCTAACAACCCAACAACAAAATAATACAACTAATATTTATAGACATCAAATCCTAAACATAATAGGAAAAGGAAATCTAAGGAAATTCGGCTTGGACAGATGTTTCTACGCTTGGTACTTATGGATCGTAGGAGTTTTTATGGCTCGTAGGTACCTTCCGCCAGTCAGCAGTTAGTCTCTCATCTGGATAGAAATTTCTACGGGAATGATCTAAAACTCGTAGATCTTTGTACGACCCATCCTGGCTATCCGTCATTCAAGTACTGGAGCTCAACTTCTCTGAATATTTCTACGACTCATATGTATGGCTTATAGAAGTAACTACGGCTCGTCATTAGCTTCCGTCGTTTTACTCTTAGCTCTAGAAATAAGCATTTCAAACCATGACTCCTACCTACGGCTCGTAGGTAGAGTCATCAATTACCAAAAAGTATTGTTGCTGCTATAACATTTCAGTACCAATCGCTCTGAAACCTATTTCCTACAAAATCCACACAAAACACAATCACATCTACTAACAAATACTTAAGACGCATACAAAAATCCAAGTTTAAAGCATCAAAAGTACCATAAATTTGCGGTACATCAATAGTGTTGGACTAGTTCGTCCTCACGCCCTACATCTAAATTTAGTCAGCAAAAGTTATGTTCAGGGTTTTATCCATAGTTTCTTGGAAATTCTGAATTTAGTTTCCTTAGTAGTTGAGGTTTTGATTTCAATGATGAATGTTGAAATTCTAAATTGTTGTTCATGCTTAGTATCACATGAACCCTATTGATTTATAAAAGTCATGTTTTCCAAGGTAATTACAAGAGATTTTTTTATATGTCGATTTTAGACTTGAAGATAAGTCCATAAATATATATTTTAAATGCAAGATTTGAGCAGAGTCTTTAAAGGAAGAATCAAATGATTTCATATGTACTATTTGACAGTTGAGAAATAGAAAGAGTATAATTGATGTTTTTGAAAAGTACCTCAATAAAGCAAAGTGTAAAGTAAAGTAATAGTCTCTTTCTTTGTAAAGGATGATTGAGCATAATGGATATTAAATATTTTGGGAGTAGTATCGACCACCGCATTGGGTAAGAGTCTATTTTAATTCAAGTCTCATAAAACTACGTAGCCACCGTAGAATAGGATCGTACCGAATTGTCGTGTGACTCCCCACTACATTTGAGAAGGCCCATTAAATGGTTCTATAATTACAGTAGCATCCTATATGCCAGCAAGGTATAGGATGTCGCTTGCAACGTGGGTGAAACGTTGTATCATTGTTAGGCTTATAATAATGGTTGTCGGTTAGAGAAACTCCCCATAGAGTAAAGTTTTCTATTCTTATATTGTTTTTATTACATATCTTATTGTAAAGTACAAATGATTTTCACTACTTGTTCATATATTGTTTACTTGATATGTTTTCCTCCATCAGTTCAGTTATTACTTTATTCAGCCATATTACGTACTCGTACATTCCATTGTACTGATGTCATTCGACCTGCATCTTTTTATGATGCAGATACATGTGTTCGACATCATCAACAGGTGTTTCATTGAGATTATTTTGCATTCATGGACAACTTTTGGTGAGGCCTCCTTGCTTCTGGAGGACTCCATTTTTATATTCAGTTTTACTAGTATTTGAGGTATCGTGGGTCTTGTCCCAATACCTATCTTGAACAATAGAGGCTTCTTAGGCAGACAAAGTTAGATATTTTCCATTGTTTTCTCTAAATGTTAATTTGAACTTATGAATTATGTTAGGTATTTCAAGAAAATGTCTTAAAACTTTTCTTTAAATGTTTTAAATGCTCATCTATTTAAACTTCCGCGTATCTTATAAAGTCATGTGAATCATAGTTAGCCAGACCAAGAGTTTGCTCGGGGCCGGCAATAATCTTCGAGTGTCGGCCACGTCCAGGGTGTAGGCTCGGGGTGTTACATTAGGGGTCGTTTGATAGAGTGTATTAGCAAATATAATACATGTATTATCTTTGTGAATTAATAATACATTGCTTGATATATTTTTTATGTTATGTATAACTAATGCATACATTCTGTTGTGTATTACTAATACCATGGATTTCTAGTTATTAGTAATACAAAGAGATTTAATGCATGCATTAGCATGGTTAAAAACCCAATTACTCCTAAAAACTTTTTCTACATTTTTTTCATCATAATTGTGAAAGATATTTTTTTAAGTAAATATTGTTATGCAATGCATGCTATTTTTAATACACCAAACTACACAATGCATAAAAAATAATCTATATCTAATTAAATGCAAGCATAAGTAATACAAACATTACTAATACACTATGTTTCACATTATTTTTATACACTCTACCAAATAATACACTATCAGAACTATATTAACCCCAACCCTTTGAGCGAAAATGATCAAAATGGTCCTTAATATATGAGGGTTACTTTATTTTAGTAATTAATGTAGTTCACATGATCCATATGATCCTTGAGGTATTATAAAAAGTGCTCAATTTAGTCCTTTGCCATAAAAATAATAAATTTATCAAAAACTTCGGTTAAATTTAACCCTGGGTCCCACTAAAAAATATATCCAAAACCTTTTTCCTTCCCTTCCTTCTCTATGTTTCCATCAAAAGCTCTGGTTCAAAGAGCTTGTGCTTCTTCTTCTTTTTTCCGCTTCAGCCATCATAAAGAACTTTCTTCTTCTCTATGAATAGAAAATGTCAAAAAGAAAGCATTTCTTCTTCTCAGTTTACCTTTTAAGTCTTAATCAAAGCTTCTTCAATTCAAAGGTGATGAATGAACTCTAATAAAAATAATTCTTGAAGCCTTTTATTATTATTGTTAAGAAAAATCGATAATATTTGAAGTTAAATACAAAAGTTGTAATCAAAACCCTATTTAAAGGTGACGAAATTGATCTAAGATCAATGTTTGTGATTTCGAAATTCATAAAGAAATTGAGTGAAGCTGAAAGTATATTAGAAGTATTTGAAAATGGATTGAAAATATACCAAAATTGTGGAATCTAAAAACCAAATGTAACCTTAATGTGGGCTTGATTCTTTGCCACCATTTTTTTTTGGTTGATAAATATTCTTTGGAATGACAAAGAAAGTAGAAGTGTTTTTTTTATCCTAATATGCAATGAAATTTGAAAGAGATGAAAATGGAGAATATAAGCAGCTATAGCTTAGGAGGGGAATGCAAAAGTTTTTGAACTGATGATTAAATTTAACATAATTTTTTTTGTGAAGTTGTTACTTTTAGGGCAAATGATCAAATCGAACACATTTTATAATACATTAAGAACTATATAAATCATATAAAATATATTAAAAATCAAAATAAAACAACCCGATACATTAAGGATAATTTTGTTCATTTTCTTGCCCTTTGAATAAAATTTGCGAAGTTCCCAAATTCGTCCTTTTTTTACTCTTCTTTTCGATCCCTAATGTTTCCTTCGTAACTGTTTAAACCCTCGATAAACCTTATACCTCCTCCAACTCAAAGCCTCACTTCTCCAATTTGAGAGTTTCCTCTCATTTCCACAGCTTCTCTAATGGCGCTGTTTGCCACCAGGCGCACTTTAGCTTCCACCATTTACCGTGCACTCTCTTCATCTTCATCATCATCTCGATTTCGATTTGCTCTTCCCCTTTTCTTCAATCCCCAGTATTACCCATCAGAGCAATTTGTTCCGACCCGTCCCAAGTCATCCGGGTCGGGTTACTCGCCCCTCAATGATCCTTCTCCCAACTGGAGTAACCGGCCCCCCAAGGAGACCATACTTTTGGATGGATGTGACTATGAGCATTGGCTAATTGTTATGGAGTTTCCTGACCCTAAGCCCTCTGAGGAAGATATGATCAATGCATATGTTAAAACCATTGCTGCCGTTGTCGGAAGGTACGCTGAAAAATAGCCCCTTTTTTGGTTTCTTGTTGGCATATTATACGTAGCTTGTTTGTTTTTTTATGAATTGATAGGAGGATGAAAGTACTTTGTGGTAAAACTGATTTATCGAGCTCCTCATTGGCATACTATACGTGAGACGTAACCAAAAAGACATACTATACCTGGGTCACCTATTAGTGAGGATGATTACTTATTCAACTATTCAATTCCTTGTTGTGGCGCTGGAGGGCGAGTTGATAAGGATGGGTAAAAACTAGTAGGGCGTTTAGGTTGGTAGACTTTCAGAGGAAGAGTGCGTGTAACACTTCAAGAGAATCTCATATCAAATTGGGTCTAGAAAATCTTAGGATGTATATAAAATAGAAAAGTTAACTCGATAAGCACACTTTTGGGATCGATCTGACGTAACTCAATGTCAAAGCCATGAAGCATATTGGGCCAAAGTGGACAGTATGAGTCATGGGCTTTAGGATATGTCTAATTTGGTATCAGAGCTTGACTCCCTTAATACAGTGTAAGAGTGGGATGAACCTCTGTAAGGATACTAAAAGTTCCCATGGGGAGGTGGATATGATGCCAATTGGGAGTGTGAGTTTTTAGAGAGTACTTTGAGTGAATCTTCTTCGGAGTGATCATCGTTGGAGTATTCTCTTGGGATATTTTTCAATAACTCGAGATTTTACTCTTTCTGATGCACTTCTGATATATTTAATTTGCTCCTCTGTTCATGGATGTAGTCCTTTGGTCAAACTGACTGAACTATGTAATTCGTTGTTTCCTTGTCGTTGTTATTGTTAGTAAACATTTTTTTTGGTAAATTCCGCATTGTCGTGGCTATTGATCTTTACAGGAATCACCTTTTTTTAGCTTCAGTTGGATTCAGAAACAAAATTAATTAAAATGTGGTACAAGAGAAGAATAAAAATCTTTTTTTTTTTGCAAATTTGTACATTCCAATATCCTACTGTGTTGTTTCTGGAATGTCATGATGCAGTTCACTAGGGATTGGAGAACCCAATAACGTTGTGCTTTGCAGATTTTCATGGAGTACGCTGCTTTCTAAGAAAAAACTGTTTGGGCTTGGGACTTCCATGTTGGAGGTCTCAAGTTCGAAACCCTTTGCCAGCGAAAGCAAGGGGTTTGCCTTCTAGGTCGAGCTCGTCGCATCGGGCTTGCCTAGTGCGGGTTACCTCTCCTATGTGGTTTGCGAGCTATTGCATAGGAGCGAGGGTAAAGAGCGGAGGTTTTACCCTGTGTGCACCCAAAGGGTAGCGGCTGCGGGTTTCCCTTGTCATAAAAAAAATAAAAAAATGAGAAGGATAACAATTTGTTTTGCAAAAGTTTACATTCCAAATTACTACCATGTTGCTAGTACAACATGATATGGTTCACTAGGGATTGGAGAATTGGGGTAATGTTGTGTTGTTCTTTTATCTTATGAAATAACATTGTGTTTTATAGACTTGAATGTAGTTTCTTTTCTGAGAGAAGATTTTTCAAATCACAGTTTATTCAAGTTTAATTTGATTTGGAGACAGAAATTGGTATTAAACCAAAGTAAAACAGATGGAAAACAATTTGTTTGTGAAGGTTAACATTCTAAGTTGCTACCACGTTGTTCCTTTTTTAATAAGTACATGATGCAGTTCATTAGGGATTGGAAAATTGGGTAATATTGTGGTGCATTTCTATGTATGGTTGTGTTACTTGTTCACTGTGTATCTCAATATATTTCCTTGATTTCCTTGTTTTGATCTCTTCTAGTCTTTTCTGTTGAATTCTTTACAGTTCATAGCTTTATTTATTTATTTATTTATTTATTCTTTCAACAGATCTTCATAGCTTTATTAACTAAGTAGTTCTATTAACTTCTGCAAACTTGTCTACCAAGTTATGAGTTCTAACTATGTTGCAGAGTAATTATATTGGTGCTTGAATACTGATGTATGTCGAATTTGTCAGTTTAGCTTTTCTACATCAAGGACCTTATTCTTGGAGTTGAATATACTGTATAAGATTTTAAAATGAACGGTGGTATTTCACTGCTTTGACTAGTAAACCTTTTTGTGTATTATTAGGCATATGCTGTTTTGTTTATGTAATGGACTAGTGGTATTTCATAGCTGTTTGTTGGTATGCAGTGAGGAAGAAGCCAAAAAGAAGATTTACTCTGTTTGTACAACCACATACACTGGGTTTGGTGTTTTGATTTCTGAAGAGCTTTCCTACAAAGTTAAAGGTATGTGGTTTTCTTTGCTGGTCATTTAAGGTGTCTTGTTCTTTCATCTGTTTTCCTTGAGTTACTTGTTAATTGTTATCTGAAGTTCCATTCTCTCCATTCTCAAATTGTCTTGTCATTATAAAAGGTTAAGAATTGGTATTTTCTAACATCAGGTTAAGTAGGGGCAAATACTTAGTTATTTTGGGATAGCAACTGAAATGGGGATAATCTTGAAGTTCTAAAGTGACATACAACTTTTTTTCGATGATTTGAATAAGGAACACCTCTTTTCCACACTTTCCCTAGAATGGAAAAGAAATGCCTTGGTTGTAGAGTTAAGACGTACGTGCTTACTTGGAGCCCTCTTTAATTTGTGAATATTGGATATGTAAGATCTAGGTTAAGGCTTACACTTGTAACATAATCAACTTCTGTATGAGATTATATGTTATCTAAAACAATGTTAAAGCTCTGTAATAACATCCATGCAATAATCAGCTTACCCTCGATACTTTTGCGATTAAAATTATCAACTTTTAATTGGCTTTCGACCAGAATGAAGCTGAATGGGAAAAATAGGATTCATATGGTTGACCCCAATAACTTTGGGGTTGAGTCTCAGTTGACTGGACTGTTAAAGGCTCGCTTAAACCTAAAATTAGGTACATCACAGGGTGAATGATTTTAGTCGAATAGGCTACTGTTCGGTGTGTGCAGCAATAAAATAAGTAATGCGCCTCATCACCCATGAGCTCTGTCCTTAGAAGACATCACTGAACAGTTCACTTAGTTGTTATTTTTTCAATTTCTTTGTCCATATAATTATTGTTTGTGCTTACAAAATATACAAGTAGTGCTACATGTATATTTTATTATATTCTTTTGTGCTTTTCTTCATTATCTTTTGTACACTTTGTGAAGCTCCATTAGACCTTTATCTTTCTTCTTTCGTTTTTCACATTAATATTAATAACACTTCTAGTTTATTGATTGAACTTTAGGATCGGCTTAACCTTTTGTATGAGAAAATTATTACCCTTCCCTAATATTGGCATGCATGCACTTTAAGGTTTGTCTCCCCGTTAGTAGTTAGCAGATATATGGTTATTCTCAGAATTCTGTTATTTGATTTCATCATGATTGATTTCCTAATGTCATATGTAGGTCTACCTGGTGTTTTGTGGGTCTTGCCAGATTCATATCTAGATGTCCCGAACAAGGATTATGGAGGTTGGTTTGCTGAAAACTTGTGTTTCTATGCCTTGGGATTCTTCTGTCACTAGTAGCATGTCTGTTTCACCTGTTTACTGTTTCCATTGATTGATGTTTAGGGGATCAGTTCATAGATGGAAAAGTCATCCATAGGCCACAATATAGATTTAATCAAAACCAAGGTACTAGACCCAGGCCTCGACCTCGTTATGACAGACGCCGGGAGACCATGCAGGTTGAAAGAAGAGAACCAATACAAAGAGGAGCATGGGTACCCAATCAGCAACATCCTGCACAACCAGTGTCAATCGAAGGCCAGAATTTCTCCCATGGAACTGGAGGTCCGGCAGGATCTCAGGGGAATAATAGTTGAAGCTCCTACACCAATTGCCATACAGTAAAATCTGTACTAATGGGATTAGGTTGGGTCAGATACTATTTGCCTCGTAAATTGTTCGTTTCATGAGTTCTCAACTGAGTGACAGGGCATATTTTTCAGATGATTGAAATGTGAATATCTTTTCGTACCTGAACACATAAAGAGCATTGTGCCATATATTAGGAGGTAAATCTTCTTGTCTAAGTTGTCTTTAGGAAATGGTTTGCATATTTAAGTGTTGTAGAACAGTAAATCAAAACAGTGTCAATTCAGAGATGTTAATTTGAATGATGTTTGCTATTAGTTTTGTTTCTTTCATTTGGTTAATCTCATTAGATGGGAAAAGCATATATAAGGGATGGCAGAAAAGTCCGTTTCTTTTTCACTCTTGGGGTCGTTTGGTTGGGAACAAGTTATCCCAGGATTAGTTATCCTGGGATTAGCTATCCTGGGATAACTTATCCCACCATGTATATGGGATAACTTATCCCATCACTATGATATAAATGGTGGGATAAGTTATCCCAAACATGAACAAGATACAAAAACTTTATCCCATCACTATTTTCTTATCCCATCACCATTTATTTCTATCCCTCACACCAAACAACCCCTTAGTCTCTTACTTATGTTACTGCTGCTCCTCCTTTTCTTTTAACTCATAACTAACTGCAAGCAACATATTACTTTCAATGTGTAAAAGTTTGAGACAGGGATTTCTTCAATTAGTTGGAAGGACTTCAAGATTTGTTTTTTCGTGGTTAATTTTATTTTGTGAGGTTGATTTTGCGTGTGCTGAGATGGAAGTGGGGAATGATATTTTTCTTGTTTTCTTCTTCCTTTGCTGCTGTTGTCTGAATGTTATATGAATTAATTTGTACCGTGAATTACCGATGGAGTATGTTTGATCATATTGGTAAAGAAAAACAAGATTTCCATTTTTTAGCTTCACAAATTTAAAGATTTTTCAAAACCTTCAAAACTCACAAATGAGTTTGTAATTTGTTAAGATTTTTAAAATATTTATGAATGGAGCTGGTTGGGATGTCATTTTGAAGTTGTTAAAATTTTAAGTTATTAAATGAAGATTCGACTCATTTTAGATGGAGTTTCATGGTTGAAGTTCTTATGAGATGAAACTCAATTTTTGTATAATTTTATATGATAATGTAAAAGTATGTGTAAATACCCTTTTACATTAATGATACTCATGGTTGTTTTGGTGATTTCTGCCTCTTTTCTTCGGTTTGACCCTCCTCATAGCTTCCTTTGGTGGTTTATGACTTGTGAGAATGGGTGAATTGATTTCTAGGTCATCAAATGGTTTTTTTGGGGGGTGGGGGTGAGGGTGGGGGGGATTTTCAATTTTGATAGTTTGGAACATAGAAAGTTTTGACCAAAACTCAACATTTAGAGTTGACGAGATTAGATTTAAGTTTCGACGATTTCACTGGATTCAAAAGGTGGTTTATGAATTAATTAAATGGTTTGCACATATTTTGAGGTGTTGATGAGTGATTTGGACTATTGAGTGAGTTGGCATTTGATCAAATCGACCTCAGATAGGTGATTTGACGATTTCCATAGGTCTGAAATATATTTTATGATCAATTACCCTATTAATTTGTGTGGAAGATCTCGAATACCGGTTAGGTGTCAAAATCAACTTTTAAGACATAACAAAATATTCTATCGATCTAGGGATGGCAATGGGGCGGTGCGGGGTGGGGGCGGGGCGGGTTGAGCTTAACCCGCAAAATTTTTAATCCGCCCCGCCCCGCATAACAACTTTTGTCATTTTCAACCCGCCTCACCCCGCATCGCATAATTTTTTTAATATTTTATTTTTCTAGTTAAGTTTGATACTAAAAATAAAGACATGAAGATATGCTTTCTCTCTCGGTGCACGTTAGCATAACCTACGCCCACCATGGTTAAGAGAGCTCGTATACCTACTCAGAAGGCGATAATGGCAAAGGAAGCACAAAACATGAACGGAAATGCTCAGCTAGGTTGAAAACTAGATCTAGTAGGGAGGAAAACTGCGGAAGCAAGTTCGAAGGCAGCTGAATCAGGTACAAAGCAAGAAGGTTAGATGAATTAGCAACAATGAGTGTAGATCTATCTTCAGCTCAACTGAAGAACAAAGCAAAAATAGGAAATGAGGTCACTAGCACGCCTGACTAATGTAACAGTAACATGCAATAAGGAAACAATCAAACAACAACAAGCTCAGTCAGTGGTAATTTGGAATGTGGTTGTTCAGTGCTCGAGGGGTGGGAGTCCTACGGAGTCGAGTAGTAGCAAGCAATTGTAGGCGGATGAAGTGGAGGAAGAAGTTGCAGCACAAACAAAGAAGAAATTGATTTGGGATGAATTCGATATAGGGAAATTAGCTAATGCATGGAATAAATTGGAGTATGTTGCTCCATCAAAAAGGAGGGGGAATCAATAGGTGAAATTGAATAGAGGATATTAGATCTGAGATCTCGTATTGGGGCAATGCGGTAGTGTGCTATGTACTGGGGGCACACCCCCTTTCCAGGTGATACAATGTTACATTATGGGGGGAAAAGGAATAGATAAGATTTCAATGCTGAAGAATGAGGTGATAGTGGTAATATTTGAAATAGAAATAGGGAACCAAGAGGTGATACAGGTGGCATCTATCATTTCGACGATAAACCTTTTATTGTCAAGGAATGGACTCCTGAACTAGAGTTTACAAGAGAGGAATTGCAGACAGTTCCTATTTGGATATTTCCAGGGCTGGATTTCAAATATTGGAGCAGGAAAGGGCTAAGCAAGATAGGTAGTTTGATTGGAAGACCATTAATGGTGGATCATGCTACTAAGGAACGAATTGGGCTGAACTTTGCTCAATTATTGGTCAAGGTTGAGATAGGAACACAACTACCGGATGAGATGAGGTGAGGTTTAAGAATGAGAAAGGGAAAATCATTGAGCAGCAGGTTTAGTATGACTGGAAACCAACACTATGTAAGTTTTGTAATAAATATGGTCATGAGGAGGAGGTATGCAAAGTGCAGAGGAAGGTTCCCAAACCTGTTCAATTGCCACAAAAAAGGGTAAATGTACAGATGCAAAGTAATCCTAACCAACAACTAGCTAAAGTAGTTGAAGCAAGACAAGAAGGGATAGTGATATTGAGTAACACTAGAGCAATACAGGGTGATGAAGAGATAAACAGTAGGAAGGAAGGATGGCAAACACATATACGAGCAGAGGATATTTAAGTCTCCCCAGGACAATCAGCTCAGATAGAAAGTGCAAATTCTTATGAAATATTGCAGAACAATAATGAAAAAGGAAGGACTGGAGAGAATGTGGGTGGCCAGGCTATAGTAATGTCTGGTAATGGTTAATCTACTAAGATGGAATGTGAGGGGGATTAATGCTCCCTAAGCAAAGGGAAGTGAAGATCCTTGCAATGAAGAAAAGGTGAGTCTGGTTGGCTTACTAGAAACTAAAATAAAAAGTGGAATAATAGAACATATGGTTGCAAGTATATTTGCATGTTGGAAGTACACTACCAACGTGAAGAATCACTACAACGGTAGAATATGGCTAACATGGAGACCTGAGTACTATTGTGTCAAACCCATCAGCAAAACAACACAACAGATAACATGTGAGGTATTGTTCATCCCACTTCAACTCTCCTTTGAGGTAACATATGTGTGCTTTTAATAGCAGGGAAGACAAGAGGGGTTTATGGGAAAGATTGATGATCCAAAGTCGAAGATGTACAAAACCATGAATGGTGCTAGATGACTTCAACTTACTACTGAAAACTAATGATAGAATAGGAGGGAATCCAGTAGTTTGGGCAAAAATTGTGGATTTCAGTGAATGTGTTCTTGATTGTGGGTTGATAGCATTTCCTACTCAGGGTAGTAGATATACTTGGAGTGATAAACATGATGGAAATAGATTATTATTTTTTCAAAAATTGATTGGATTTTTATTAACAGAGGATGGCTAGATACAATGCCTATATGTAAGATATTATTCTTACCTGAGGCCATTAGTGACCACTGTCCAGCAAAAGTAATCCTAAGAGAAGAATGTAAAATCAGGAAACCATTTTAGTTCTGTAATGGGTGGGCCAAACATTCACAATTCCATTCTATTATAAAGAAGGATGGGATGAAAACATTGAAGGTTGTATGGTGTACAAAGTGGTGAGAAGATTGAAGTTGTTAAAGAGAAAGCTAAAACTGCTACACTAACATTCTTTCCAGAACATAGTGAATGGAGACAGGGAAAAACTGAAACAGGCGCAACTACAATTGCAAATCAACCCCACAACATGGATTATCAACCTATGGAAAGTCAGTTGTATCAGAAATTTAGTGCCTCTTCATACCTGGCTGAAGTATTTTTACAACAAAGGAGTAAAGCAATATGGATAAGATTGGGTGATGATAATACTAGGTACTTCTACTCAGTGATTAAGCATAGGAAATTGAAATATGATACAACTCAACTGAAAAATGCATCAGGAGAATGGCAATATGATCCTGCAAGTATTGCTAATGTAATTGTGGAGTACTATGAGGATATCCTGGGAAAGAAGACCTTGCCGAGAATACCAGCAATAGGAGCCTTGATGAGTCATAGGGTGGTGCTTACTTAGGAGCAACAGGGTGAATTAGTGCACAACTTTGAACCAGCAGAAGTGATGAAAACTATGTTTCAGATTGATAGTAACAAAAGTCCTGGACCAGATGGATTTGGTAGTGGCTTTTACAAAGCAGTTTGGTCTATTGTGGGGCAAGATGTTACAACAGTAGTGCTAGAATTCTTCCAAAACAGCAAGATACTAAGACAAATCAATTCAACAAGTATTGCACTCATCCCAAAGGTAGAGATACCTGAATTTGCCAGTCATTTCAGACCAATATCTTGTTGCAATTTCATATAGAAGTGCATATCGAAATTGATTTGTAGCAGATCGAAGAAAGTAGTGAATCTGATAGTAGCAAAAACCAATCAGCCTTTGTCCAGGGGAGAGCAATGATTCATAATGTTTTGATTTGTCATGATCTTCTAAGACACTACAATAGGAAGAATGCCTCACCTAGGTGTCATATGAAAATAGATTTAAAGAAAGCTTATGACATGGTAAGTTGGGAGTTTTTAGAGGAAGTACTCATGGGATTTGGGTTTCCTGGAAAGTTTATTAAATGGATTATGTTGTGTGTTTTCACTACAATGTTTTCAGTCAAAGTCAATGGAGGGAATCATGGGTTCTTTGCGGGTAAGAGAGGTCTTAGGCAAGGACATCTTGCATCTCCTTTGATCTTTGTGTTAGTATTGGAGTACTTGTCAAGAACACTTAAAATAATGAGTCTATTGTCTGACTTTGATGTTTGTCTCGAGTGGTGAATTTTCTATTAAATATCTTGAAATTTCATTATCATCAAAGAAATTGAATATGGCTGATTGCTTCTGATTGATAAGATCACTCACAGAATTACAGTTACTTACTCGAAACAACTATCCTATGCTGGTAGACTGCAGGTGATAAATGCAGTATTGTTTTCCATCCATAGCTTCTGGGGGCAGTGTTTATCCTACCCCAAAGCATACTCAAAGAAGTAGACAAGATTTGTATGGCTTACTTGTGGGGCAAAGCTGATGATAAGAAAAAGGTAGCTCTAATATCTTGGGAAAAAATCTGCTATCCGAAGAGACAATGTGGACTAAACATCAAAAGTAGCAACATCTGGAACACTGCATCAGCAGGGAAATTGTTATGGAAAATCATAGAGAACAAGGAGTCCCTATGGGTAAAGTGGATACATAGAATATATATGAAAGATGGAGAAACTATATGGAATCACATAGCACCTGTAGATTGTAGCTAGTATTGGAGGAAGCTAAATGCAATCAGGGTCCAAATGCAAGGTTGGTATAACCAAGGAAGATGCATACTCACACAAACTGGGAAATATTCCTTCAACGGCAGTTACTTAGCACTAATTGGCCAACAACCACATATGAGAACTGCTGAGCTAATGTGGACCTCTATGGCTCTACCTAAACATATAATCATAATGTGGCTGGCTGTACAAGGTAGATTACTCACGCAGGATAGGAAACTTAGCCTAAACATTCAGGTGGAGGACATTAATTGCCCCCTTTGCGATGAGAAAGTAATGGAGACTAATGACTACAGTGCACTTATTCGAGAAGTGTGAGTGGGCACAAGCTGTATAGGAAGAGGTGAAACGGTGGACAGGAATAACGTTGCAAAACAATGGGATCAAACAGGCACCGGAAAGAATAATGTTGAAGCACCGGAAGAAATTTAAGGAGACTATTGCGGCTATTAGTGGAGCAATCTTATACCACATATGGCGAGTCAGGAATTGGAAAAAGTTTAAAGGCAAGATTGTACATACAAAGGAGATAGTAACACAGATAAAAAAAGAGATCTTGGGGAGAATACAATTACTTAGTAGTTCAAAGAAAACATAGAATTGTAGAAATTTTGTTCAATATTTACTTTGTAATTAGGTTCATGCTTTGTTACCAGGTATAGGTGTTCTTTATTTGTACTGGTTTCGGTGGTAATGGTAATCTTTTACAGTTGTTACCACAAAGAAATTATCTTAATAAATAATGTTCTATCACTCTTATAACATGTAAAAGTTAAAATTAAGTTTGAACCCACACAAAATCACATATACCCGAACCCGCCCCACCCTGCATTAGTTTTAAAAAATCCACTTCAACCCGCCCCGCACAACCTTAAAGCTGCCCCGCCCTGCATAGCCTTAAACCCACCCACCCCGCATCTGCCTCACCCAATTGTCGTCCCTACTGTTATTTGGTGCTTGGCGCTAGGTAGGGCACTATAAGCACCACTAGGGCGCAATCTCTCAAGAGGCCTAGGGGTTGCGTGGGGTGCTATCAAGTATCAATGTAGTTGGGGAGAAATCACATAAGGGCCACCTAGGGCGCAATCGGCGATGTGTGGGCTAGATCACATAAGGTACTGGGTCTCTCCCGGACACTTGGAGCTTTAAATATCGATTTTGCGATTTTTTTACTTCATTTTATCATTTTTGAAGTTTTAGAACTTGATTTAAGGTACGATTTCTTCATTTTTGAAAAAGGAGTAAGATTCTAATCACTATTTTGATATTTTCTTGCTAATCTATGATTTATTTTAAGTTTTAATCGGTGTTTTGGTATGAATAATTGGGGTTTTTTCTCCTAATCTTTTAAGATAGTATTTTTTTATTTAAGGTTCAATTCGTTCTTGATTTCATATGATTTTTGGCGCATAAATTTTTTATATCATGGATAAATCAATTTTGAAATAAAAACTTTCAATTTTGACCTCTAGGGATCAGGTTGACTTTTTGATTTCATTTCGAATTGAAATTTTTATAGCAATATGAGTGTTGATAGACTCTCGTATACTTAGGTGGAGCATGATTTGATGAATTTGGCACTTTCTAAGGTGATTCAAAAAGGGAAGACACCCTTGTGAGCATTTATGGTGCGTTTGCTTGGCCTTTGAGGTAGCTTATTGGTGCCTTGAATTTATAACATGTTTTATATCTTTAACTTGATATTTTATTGTTCTCTTAGGCTTATATTGAGTTTTTTTATGTTAATTTATTATTTTTGAAGGTTTTTCATGTTCAAATGGTAAAAAATGAAAAATATAAAAAAAAATTAATCAATTTTGAAATTTACGATGACAAATCGATTGATGGACCATAGAAAATATCAAAGGATATGTCAACAAGACCCTGTAAAATATGTCAGAATATTCAAAAATTTATACATGTAAATCAATCGATGATTGTAGATTCTAGATTGGTTCGTGAATCATGTCAGTGGACTAATTTGATATTTTAAGATGGGTAATACTAAATTGACAGAAAATTTGGCCAGATTTTGATCAGATTTTGACCAGAAATTTAAAAAATTTATAATATTTTTATTTTATTTTAAAATATACTGATCTTTTTTTCATTTTTTAATTAAAAGATATTAAAATTAAAAAAGTAAAAATGTTCAAAAAAATAAAATAACATAGGTAAAATACCATTCTGGCCAAAAAGATTTTTCCTTTTAAGATTTCAAGTTCTTGAACCATTAGAAATAGATATGTTAAGTTTCTGTTAAAAGGGGGTCGACAAATTTATTAGTTTTAGAAATAGTAGTTTTTCTCTTTCTAGCTTTTGAAGGAAGATCATAATACTCTTTAAGCTTCCTAGATAAGAACATCAACACCCATAGAGAATTTTTGGGCATTTTCTTTGATTATTTATTTAATTTTTGAGCGAAAATAAATGGATGGAATCAAAATAAGGAGAATTTGTTTTATAAAGCTCCACCGATTTAGGGGTCTACTTCACTAGCCTATTTATATAATCTCGTGAAAATATAAATATCTCTACTCTAAAGTCATATCAATAAACGATTTAAAGTGTTGGAAACTAGACTTGTACATCTTTATTTTGATTGGTAGTGGGCTTTCTAATTATTCATGGATTTGGGAGAAAAGTTCAAGACATTTGATTGAAATTTAAGAGAATTTATAAAAATAATTTGCGATAACTTTTATCAATTTTTATTTTACAATTTGCTTGACTTTAAAATTTTAACATACGACCATTGTGCAATTAGAATACCACACAACAATCTTTTCTAGCATATCGAATACTCTTAGTTTTAGCTCAAAAATATAAATTAATTTATACATTTCGAATGAGCGAGCTGTTACAATTGCATGAAGTTTTTTCTTTAAACAATCTATTTGCATGTGAAAGTACTGTCATTATCATATTCTACAATAAATTATGTTATAGATGCTTATTCAAGTTAAGACCAAGATACTAGCAACTTACAATACATGTGATTCAATATATATGTACTGTATTTTTGAAAAGACGATTCCATTATTATATGAAGATGATGATGATGCTTGTATGACTCAATTGAAGGAAGAATGTACTAGAGAAAATAAAATCAAATATTTTTCGCTAAAATTCTTTTTTTCAGACACGAGCCTCAAGAGAATATATACAAGATTGAAATGAGTCATTTTTGAAAAATAATATGACTTTTAACAAGGAGAATAAAATATGTATTGTATTCTTTTTTCCTTAGTCAGATTTTGTCCCATTAAATTTTTTTGACTAGATTTCTAACGAGGGAACAAACAATGAATGTTAAGAAATGTGTGTCCTTTTTTTATTTAATAAGATTTTGTAATATCTGACAAATTTTAAACTAAGGTTAGAGCTATTTTTCGCATGCGTATAATTTTTGACCTAATGATTTATAATTGAATATAGATGTTAAGATCAAATTTTAAGCGTGGAAAATGTATTGCATGTGAATTAAATTCATAAGGAACCTCTAGCATAAAGTTGATTGAAAGTTTCTTTACCGATTGAATTTCAGTATATTTTTTTACCTGGATCAACTTTAATTGAGTATATCTCTTAGAATATGGAGATCTATATGTGTCATTATTCATCAAATTAATGGTCTTCGAGTCTTTTTTTTAATGTCATCGACCGTTTGTAAATCGTTAGAAGCAAAAATTGTGATCATTTTATCAAAATCACTCCAGTTTAAAATTTTTAATAATACGACTTGTGGGGATCATCAATATGATTTGTACTTTGATAGTACGATCTGTACTATCACCCATGAAAAGATTAGAGATCCACAAATCATTCCAAACAACCACGAGTCAGATCACGATACATATTGTGACTCATTAACACTATTTTTAGACTTTTAAAAACATGTTTTCAAGGGTATTTTTGACTTTCTTGACCCTATTACTCAATTCCACTATGTTTTGACTTCTAATGATCGTCGTTCTTTTTTCTCTAAAACAAATCAAGAACAAGTTCTCTAAAAAGAGTCAAGCACCTAGAGATTTGTTTGAGTAAATCTATCAAGAGTTCTTTCTTCCAAATCAAGATAAGTCTATTCTCAAGATTTTCTAGTGATTCTAACATAAAATTATGTATTCTAAGCAATAATTTTACACTCAAAATCTAGGATTTTCAAGATAACTCATCTCCAATGTTTAAGAAAGGTTTATGTGGTTCTTCTCCTTCCAAGATCATAATTTCTTGAATATCTAAAGTAAATTAAGGTATGTAAGACTATCATAGTGAGGAGCTCAAATTCCTCATGCCCTACATCTATAATTTGAGAAAATGGCCAAATGACCCCTCAATCTATTACCGGATTTTCAACTACACATTAGTACTTCACGGGGGTCCTATTACCCCCCTGAGCTATTTCAAAGTGGAATTATTTCCTCCCTGAAATATCATTATCAGACATGTGTCTTGTGGTGAAATACACGCACTTGACACGTGTATTTCACCATTTAATTTTATTTTTTTTAAAAACGTTATCTTCCTTTCTCTTCCTTCCTCTTCCTTTCCTTTCCTCCCCAATCATTTCTTCAACCCTAACTATAATAAACACCATTTTTTACCTCAATAAATTTTTATATTTCTAACAATTTATAAAAGTGAAAATTCAAGTCACCTTTTCATCTACTCCGAATCTCTAGAGCCTAGAAGATAGCGGTACTAATCAAATCTTTCATCCAATCAATTCAATAATTTTTCCAGATTTTTTTACATTTCGCTTAATTTTCTTCCTTAGACAATTTCAGATACACATTAAATGAGTCATAAACATTCGAGATCAGATTCATCCCCTGAAGGTTCCGTCGATAGCTCAAAATCATCGCGGATGAGAAGACTAATTTGTAACACCAATTTGAGTAATCTCTCTCTCTCTCTTCCCCATTCTTTATTCTTTCTCCCTCTAAAATTTTCATGATTAATTTATAATTTGAGTTTTTGATTGTGATTTTTCATGGGTTTTAGGAGAACATGTAGGATCCTTCTTTAAAAATGTAGAAGAAATTGTTTTGTTTTAGTTCCTTTTAATAAGTTTGAAAATACTTTTTAAATATACAATTACTTCACTTTGATTTTGTTACTCTTGAGTCCATGACTTAAAAAAAATTTAATTGATGGGTATGTTTTTAAAAAAAAATAATTTAACTTATTAGATATGTTCTAAATAAGTCTATTGAAAAATTATTTATTCATAAAATGCATTAGTTGTTGATAATTTTTATACCAAACATCTATTGAAAAAGATTCAATAATGATAATGGTGAAAAAGGTATAGTTGTATAGATAAATAAGAAGAAAGAAAGAGAAAGAAAAAAGAAAATTAGAAAAAAAATGGAAATTAAAAAAAAAAATAGGCAACTCACTCTCTCAAAAAGAGTGAAATACACTCTCTATGCCAACTCAACAATTAAGGGGTTATTTATTCCATTTTAAAATAGTTCAAACGGGTAATAGGACTCCCGCGAAGAATAGGTGTGTAGTTGAAAATTTGATAATAGGTTGGGGGGTCATTTGGCCATTTTTTCAGTTAGTACGATCAAAATTAGAATTTTTCCCCAAAGTTTATGATTTCAAATATCCTCTAATTCAAACTTTCTATTGTTGAATTCTATTATTGAAACTATTCTATTTCATATTCATCAATGATTCTTTATTGATATTTCATACTTATCCTATCAAATAGATTATTCTTAATTATAGTTATTTGGAAATCTTATTATGGTATTTATATGCATTGTTTTAATGAGTAAAATATATTTCCATAAGATATCTACTTTAAAGATTATGTTTGAAAGAAAGTTTAGTTACTTGAAAGGTTTTTTACGAAAGTGATCAAAGCTTTCTTGTAGACATAGAAATGATTTTCAAAGAAAAATTTTAAATCATGAAGACTCAGAACATCAGTATATTTCAGATAGTTGTGAACACAGCTTCACTAACATTATAGTTTTACAAATTTTAAGCAAAGACGTAGTATGATTTCAGTTACAATTTTTATGATAAATTGTGGGAAAAATGTTTAAAATATATTCGAACTTTGATCGAAATCGATGTAACAATCCCAAACTTTGTGCAGGATCTATTATCCTCTACACTATTTAATAGTGTATTTTAAAGATATATAGGTGCTCAGCTGGACAAGTGCGTGAAAACATGAGATATGGGCGCGTAGGGAACGAAATAAAAGTTTATGAGTCTATCATTCACTGTCACATATCAATACCTTCATTAATTTATACCCTTTTCTTTTTACCTCTTTACATAATTCTTCTTACCCACTTCATTTTTCACACAAACACAAATCACACAAATCGCCATTGTAGGGCTAAAGAGTTAAGCTTTAGCTTTAACAAATTATTCTCTTTAATTTCTAATTGTTTTGTTTGAATTTTAATTAGGGCTTCTAATTTCTATTTTTTTTATTAGGGTTAGCCATGAAAGATGTAAAATAGGATTTGAATAACTTTTATTTTGATAAAGATAATTCAAAGTTGAATGAAGAAGTGCGATGCTTTCACGATTTGCTGCTCCCTTGAAAATTTCTTGGTCCGATAATAATTCGGGTAAAAAAATTTGGTCTTACCCATACTATGACAGAAAAGTGTAAATATTTTTATTAAAGGGATGATGTGGTTAATAAACGATCTAAGTTTATCATGCATAAGTCGGTGAAGAAAATGAAGGACATGAACTATTAGTTGCAAATGTAAAGAAAATGAAGGATATGGAAGAAATACCTGGCTATAATGATAGAGAAATTATGGAGATGGAAGCTTAATTTGTATTTACCAAGTTGGAAGAACAATATAGTGTGAAGGGGCGTTTTCTCTCAAGGATTGTGAAGAAGTAGATAAAAGAAAATGAAGGAGATGGAAGAAATCCCTGGCTATAATGATAGAGAAATTATGGAGATGGAAGCTTAATCTGTATTTACCCAGTTAGAAGAACAATGTAGTGTGAATGAGCGTTTTCTTTCAAGGATTGTGAAGAGGTAGAGAAACTGATTGAGGTGAAGAAGAAAGGAAGTAGCTATTGTAGCCTCAATATAATTTTCATGTTGTGTCTCTTGATCATGTATGTTGCTGCTTGGATCAAAATAGACAGTGGAAGCATTTCCTTGGGTTATCATTTATGTTGTTGTTTGAATCAAAATAGGTAGCTGAAGCATTTCCTTTGGTTGATGTAAGCTTGAAAGTGTTTATATTCGCTAGTTTGTATGGTTAAAGTCAATGTACTTAATTTTATGTTAAAGTGTTTATGTTTGCTAGTTTGTATGGTTAAAGTCAACATAAAATTAAGTTCATTAATTTTAACAATACAAACTAGCAAACATAAACACTTTCAAACTTACATCAACCAAAGAAAATGCTTTAACTACCTATTTTGATTCAAACAACAACATACAAGATAACCCAAGTAAATGCTTTAACTGCCTATTTTAATCCGAACAGTAACATACTTGATCAAGAGACACAACATGGAAATTCTATTAAGGCTTTAGTAGCTACTCCTTTTCTTCTTCACCTCAATCAATTTCACTACCTTTTAACCGTCCTTGAAAGAAAACACTCCTTCACACTACATTGTTCTTCCAACTGGGTAAATACAAATTGAGCTTCCATCTCCGTAATTTTTGTACCATTATAGTCAATGATTTCTTCCATTTTCTTTATATTTGAACTAATAGTTCATTCATGTCCTTCAGTTTCTTTTCCAACTTATGCATAATAACTTAGATCGTTCATTAACCACATCATCCCTCCAACAAAAATATTTACTCTTTTTTTATCCATAGTATGGGCAAGATCAAAATCTTCTACCCGAATTGTTATCGGATCAAGAAATTTTCAAAGGGAGCATAAAATCGTAAAAGCATCGTACTTCCTTATTGAACTTTGGATCATCTTTATCGAAATAAAAGCTATTCAAATTCAATTTTATATCTTCCCTGACTTATCAAAATGAAAGCTATTCAAATCCAATTTTACATCTTCCATGGCTAACCCTAACAAAAAAAAATAGAAATCAGAGAAAAAATATTTAAAGCCCTAATTAAAAATTGAACAAACAAGACAAACAAAACATAAAAAATTAAAGAAAATAATTTGTTAAAGCTAAAACTTACCTCTTTAGCCCTACAATGGTGATTTGTGTTTGAGTGAAAAACGAAGTGGGTAAGAAGAATTATGTAAAGAGGTAAAAAGAAACGGGTATAAATTAATGAAGGTATTGATAAGTGGCAGTGAATGATAGACTCATAAACTTTTATTTTGTGGCTACGCATCCGTCCTCGTGTATTCACGTACTTGTCTAGCTGGGCACTTATATATCTTTTAAATACACTATTAAATATACGGGGGGGGAGTATTAGGTCCTATCCAAAGTTTGAGATTATTACAACAATTTCGTTCAAAGTTCAGATATATTTCAGACCATTTTCCTAAGTTATGAGTATATATAAATTATTTTGAGAGAATTATTTAGCATAGAGAGAACGCGAGTGTAGAAAATTCAAATCCCATAATACATGTTATTGTAGCATTTAAGCATACTACTAATCAGTCAACTTTTTTAGCCCAAAAGATTTAACGATGAATCCACATTAGATAAATAGATTTTATATCCTAGCAAGGTATAATAATCTTCCCAACTATGGGCTGATTTGTCCGATTTACAAGATTAGACATATTTTTAGCTCAAGTTATAAAACAATTTACATTATTACATGATGAAAGTGCTTTAAAACAACTTACATATTATTTTATATTTTTTTCTTCTCAAAATCAAATATTCAGGTATCATTATTTAGTTAATCTGCTTTAGAATATGTCCCAACTTTTTAGTTGAAAATCTTATTTAATACAATTCAACTAACTTGGTTTTTATCTATCTTCAGAGCTGTTTGTTCACTTCAGTATGTTCAGCTTAACCAATTATTTCGTTCATATATTTTACATACTATACATTTCATGTATTGACATCATTCGATGCTGCATCTTTAAATAATGCAGATTAGGGATCAACAACAGACATATCACTGGGATTTCATTTTCATCCATCTTTGGCGAAAACTCCTTGTTTTCGTAGGGCTCCAATTTTCTAGAGTATTGTCATTACTAGAGTAATTCAGATAGCCTGGATCTTGTCTCGATAATTTATCTTTAGTACATTAGGGCTTCAGATGAGTCAATTGAGTTATAACTTTCAGTATTGTTTTACAAAAACACACTTTTAAATATAAATTATTGAGTTTATTTTCTAAGTTATTGTGTTTCTGAAGTTTCCGCACTAGTCATTATTCAGTTTTATAGCATGTTAAGCCAAGAGTTTTCTTGGGTGAGTAATATTTCTGAGTGTCGATCTTGTTTAGGGTGTAAGCTCGAAACATGATAATTTTTTTCCACAAGTTTTTTTCTAGTAATGTTTTAACGAGACATATTATCTATAAACATCCAAGAGATAACATGACAAAATTTATAGTTAATGTGGATGTGCACTACTCTAATAATTAACCCCCATACCTTAATCATTTTTTCCGTAATCTTCCTCCATAACTTTCATAGTTAATGTTATGTTGATAACAATTTTTGTATCCTTCTATTATAATACTTTAAATAAAGTCGTAAGAAATAATAATTCATATTGAATATACTTGATACTTGAAAAAAAATAAGAGAGTTCTTTTTCTATAATTTATTAATTCTTACTTTCCTGTCATAATATATTATACGAAAAAGGGTCAAATATACTCTTGTACTATTGGAAATAGTTTAAATATATCCTTCGTTATACTTTCAGTTCAAATATACCCCTCCCGTTATACTTTGGCACAAACAGTGTTTTCAAAAACGTTTTTGGGGAGAGTCTCAGGGCGAGTCTCGGGGCAGGGCATACCAAAAGCGCTCTGGGGCGTAAATTAAAGACGTAAATCTATAAGACGTAAGTTCTAAAATTTGAGGCGTAAGCCTCGAGCATAAAAACGTAAGTCCTGGGCGTAAAAACGTAGGCCCGGACGTTTTTTATTTATTTTTTTAATTTTATTTTACTTTAAATCATATTTTTTATTATCAGTGTAATGATATTTCTCAAATAGTAATTATAATACTTTTTTTTCTTCATTATTGATTATTAATACTTATCTCAAATAAAAATCATAATATAATTTCTATATATTATAGGTTATTTATTAAAAAAAAATATAAAATCATTGAAAGATTTAGGGTGTGTTTGGTATGAAGGAAAACATTTTTCGGAAAATGTTTTTCAATTTTCTCATGTTTGGTTGGATAAAATGTTTTCCAAATCAACTCATTTTCCTCAAATTTAAGGAAAATGATTCCCTTCAAAACTTAAGGAAAATATTTTCCAAAACTTTCCTCTAACTTCAAATTACAATTTTTTGTTGAAAAAATCAATTTTGTTTATTGAAAAAATCATTTTCTTTTGTTGAAAAAATAAATTTAAAGCTTATTTAAAAAAATATATTTTTCAACTTCAATTTTTTTTATTTTCTTGCCCCACCCTCATTCCGACTCCCCCCCCCCCAGCTCCCTACCACCCCCCTCCGGCCAGCCCCCCACCAAAAATAGAATTTTAAAGTTTGTTTTTAAAAAATATTTTCAATTTTAAAATTTTATTTTTTTGAAAAATATTTTCAATAACAAATTATTATTTTCACCCCCCCCGCGCCTACCCTCGACCTCTCCCCCGCTAGACCCCTACCCCTACCCCCCCACCAAAAAAAATAAAAAACTTAAAGTTTTTTTTCAAAAAACACTTTCAAATTTTTATTTTTCACCCCCCCACCCCACCCCTACTCTGACCCACCCCCCAAAAAAAAAATTTAAAGTTTGTTTTTAAAAAATATTTCCAATTTCAAATTTTTATTTTTTCACCCCACCCCACCCTTACCCGAGACCCCCCACCCCCTCCAAAAAAAAAAAATTGTTTTTAAAAATTATTTTTTATTTTTATTTTTTATTTTTTTAACCCATCTCACCCCTACCCCCGTACCCTCCCCCAAAAAAAATTTAAGTTTATTTTTAAAAAATATTTTCAATTTCAATTCAAAAATTATTTTATACTCTCTAGTAAAATTAAAAGATATTTTCTCAAAAATATTTTTCATTCATAAATCAAACACTAAAAAATATTTTCTACTCATCAACCAAACATGAGAAAATAAGTAAAAAATCTACATAGAAAACATTTTCCTTCATACCAAACACACCCTTACTTTTGCTTATTTTATTCCTAATAAAACTATAAAATTGAATATACATGAGACTACGCCCCGTAGATCCATGAGACTTACGCTCCGTGTCTCCAGACTTACGCCTCGCCCCGTACTATATAAAACGCCTCACATCACGCGCCAGCCTTTTAAAATACTGGACACAAATATACCCCTTATTTTAATGAAATGACACATGTCAACTTAGGAATGAAATAACCCATCTCCAAATTTAAATACCCAAATACCTTTAGAAACCCATCCATTTAACTCATTCCCAGCCCGTTTTCATAGTCATCTTCTCCATCTAGAATTTTCCTTCAAATCACTACAGAAACTCCAGAACCACGATATGGAGGGTTATTTTTTTTCCGCCTAAAAAATTTCTGGTGGAACCTTCTGCCTTCTTAAGTTATTCCATCTCTTAAAAGGTTAAAACAACTGGTAATTGCTAAAATTTAAGTTTGGTTAACCTGTATTTAGAATTTTTCAAGCATTGAGTCAGTATGGATTAACATATTGGGCAATATGAGCAACTGAACTAAATGTGTTATGCTATTAATTGAAGTTGTTGTTTGTATTTATCATTGTGTTCCCAATTCCATGAACCAACAAATAACCCAACCATTCCTAGCTCAAACAAAAAAAAATTAAGTCATACTTGTGAATTTTATCATCGTAGCAAGCAAGGGGTATATATATTGTTGTAAATTTTATGGAAAATACCTTCATCACGAACACTTGTACCGAACTCATCAAAGCTTGTACTTCACCACGAACTCTTGTAGAAAATTATCATAGCTTGAGGCATGTCGAACAACACTATCCATAAGGATATTTCCCCCGATATGAATGTATCCCCAAGATTTAACAAGTTCTTCTAGTATAAAACTAGGAGCCAAAAACTAACCAAGATTTATTTATTAAAAGAAAACTCAGCACTCAAGGAATTAAAGAAGAAGAATATTGTTTCTTACTAGTGATATTGTGTTCATCTCTACTCTTAAAGTAGTAACACATAGAGAATATATATAATGGAATCACTCCACAAAAAGACCAAGAAGTTAATCCCTTCAACGTATAATTAATATACCAAAGGTACATAAAATATTAAAATAATGAATTTGAAATATGAATTTACAAGATATCAATTTTATTTTATTAATCTAAATTAAAATAAATAGACTAAAAGTCTAACACGTCAAAAATTATCTCAATCAATCAAGTATATATAACTATTAACATTTTCATCTATCATTTAAAACATTAAGCATAAACAAAATCAAGGCTACAAATTCATCAACCCCAAGCATGTTATATTTGTCAATACCTTATCAAATTCAAGTAAAATTTTCATTCAACTTTTTCTCACAATTCACGAGCATCAATTTAGCACGAATATTAAATCATGTACCACCTCAAATATTGCCAATCTTTTCATATGTGAGTTTAATAAGAAAAACTTTTTCATTCTAAGAACTTGAGTAGTTCTAGAATCACCAACGTATATAATTTTTTCTTCTTCTTCAATTTGGGTGTAGAACACATTAATTTTGATGGGACAAAAGAATGCCTACAACTCAAATCTATCACCCAATCTCACGTATTAGCCATAAAATTCGCTTGAGAAATAACCACAACAATTTATATCATCCGCTTAGTCAAATTTACTTTACTTAGCGGGATTATCATTTCTCCGAATCTTCTACTAAATTGAGGGATATAATTACTTAATTTACCATACACAAATTCAATAAAAATATGAACATATAATATCATCACATACCTTATTAACTTGTCATTCTCCGCAATAATGATTTATCTGTCTTGCCTCTTCAACCCAAAACGAGCAACATCCAAGTGAGAAATATTAACCTCAACTAAGTGGGCACCTTTGGGCCAACCAGAATTTTCACTTAAAATTCCACTAAACCTTTCTTTCTCTTCCTTTTTTCTTTTGTTTTCATTGCATACATTAACCATCTTATAAATTAACCATAACACAATTGCTTTATCCAAATTCAACTTTCTGCCTCCCTTTTCACTTTAAAAAATACTTCAACAAATTTAAATAATTTCTTTTTATCGGTACGGTACTATTGTAAATAACGTTCCAAGCAATAGACAACATCACGAGGAAATTTGAACAAAAGGCTTGAAAGATACAATCTTTTCAATATTATTTTTTTGGGAGAGGGAGATAGTATTTTTCGTAAGAACAAAGTTTAAAATATTCTTAAGATTGTTGTAAATTTTATGAAAAATACCTTCATCACGAACACTTGTACCGAATTCACCAAAGCTTGTACTTCACCACGAACTCTTGTAGAAAATTATCATAGCTTGAGGCGTGTCGAACGACACTATCCTTAAGGATATTTCCCCCGGTATGAGTGTATCCCCAGGATTCAACAAGCTCTTCTAGTATAAAACTACGAGCCAAAAACTAACAAAGATTTATTTAAAAGAAAACCCAACACTCAAGGAATTGAAGAAGAAGAATATTGTTTCTTACTAGTGATATTGTGTTCATCTCTACTCTCAAAGTAGTAACACATAGAGAATATATATAAGGAAATCACTCCACAAGAAAACCAAGAAGTTAATCCCTTCAACGTATAGTTTTCAACAGCTATAAGAGAATTAATATAGCCCATAAATATGATGATTAAATGAATATTAAGGTATTGTCATAATAAGGAATAATAACTTATTAAAGGCTAAATAATAATGAATAAGGAAGATGTTACTATTTATAGTTACATTTTGAATATTATTGTCATACAATAAAGAGTCATTAATAAAGAGATTAAGGAATGAATCTTAGACAATAATATGAATACTTCTTTTTTAGATGCTAGAATTATTTTTCCAACATATATGTGTCAAAATTGAGTGTTGGAGCTTCCGTGGTTGAGTGTTGATTTTAATGGAATTTTTAGATGGAAAAGATGACTATGAAAATGGATTTGGTTCAAATTGGGTCATCGGAGAAAATGGGTTGGTTTCTAAGGATATTTGGGTATTCAAATATGGGGTGGGTTATTTGAATTCTAAACTTATACATTCGTTAAAATAAGGAATATATTTGTGTCAAAATATAATATGAGAATTATATTTAAACTAAAAGTATAACGAAAGATATATTAAAACTATTTTCAATAGTATATTTGACCCTTTTCCGTATAATATGTAACTCTTGAGTTCTAGTATTTGACTCATCAACTAAAATGAAACGAATTTTAAGGTGACAGTCAAATGGTTATAATTCAAAAAGGTTATACTAATAATAACTACTAAAATGAATAAAAATAGAAAACAAATACTAAAAGAAAAAACTAAATGAATCTCCGGGCAATAAATTCTATCTTCCCTTTAATTACCCAACATTTTCGGCATTTTCCTCTTTTCCACCTCCGCCGTGTCGGTTCATTCTCCGATCTGAGCTCCGATTATCATCTCGCCGGAGCTTCAATTTAGCATCAGCAACCTATCTTTCCGGTATCTGAATTATCATTCTTTTCTTATTTGTAGTTTTCATTATCATCAGGTACGTTTCAGAATTTAATCAGATCTAATTCCTTTTTTCTCTGATCTACAATTCCGCCATAATTCCCGATCTGTGGACTTAAATAATTTCAAGTAATATACAAGGGTTTTAGTTAAATTTCCAGACGAAAATATGAATTCAAACTACGGGAAATTAGGTTCTTCTGTCAATAGTTTCGATTTTGATCTGGGTTTGAACTCTGGTCGATCTCGATCTCTTAATGATCAGAAGAATAAAACGTCGTCGTATTCTTCATCATCATCCTATACATATTCATCGACGCAATCGAAACCAAATTCTGGATCTTCATGGACTCAACCGAACAAATCAACATGGACTCACCAACCAGTAGGGTCGTCATCTGGACCGAATTCAATGGCTGGTGATATATTTGGGAAGAGTTGGGGATCTTCAGCTCCTTCGACCACTAGCAATGTAGCGTCAAGTGTTGGGATGGCTAACCAAAACCCTAATTTGTTTGGTGATTTGGTGAGCTCAGCATTGGGAGGAAATAAGAGTAATAGCAATGCCCCGTTAAAAACTGCTGCCCCAACTGCTAACAAGAGCGCGTTCTCTATGGGTGGTATGGCTGATAATCTGCCAAAGAACGGCAATTCTGTGAAAACTGGTGGTAGCTGGGGTTCTGCTGGAAATTCTGGTAGCGGTAGTGCTGGTGATTATGTTGCTTATAATTTTAGTGCCAGTGTGAATCAGAGTGGTGGTAATAGTAAAATCCCTAATCTTGGAGGTACATCATTGAAAAATATGGCTGGAAGTGGAGTTGGAGGAGGTATGGGTGTCAATAAGGACCCTTTTGGTTCGCTGGTTGATTTTTCGTCTAAGCCCGGGCCTAATATGAAGTCGAGTAGTAAAGAAACTAAGAATAATAGTTCAGGGGATGATGTGTTTGGGAATTTCCAAAATGCTACTAAATCAGATGGATCAGGATTTCCATCAGATCCGTTTCCTACAAGTAATATTAATGCTTCAACCGGGTTGAATTCGGGTGGTGGTTATTCCAAAGTTGATGATTTCGGATTCACTAATACTCAGAGTCAACCATCTACTACTCAGTCTTCAGGTGTGGGTGATTTTGATTCGCTCTTTTCATCAACTAATGCTTCATCTGGAGAAGCTGCTGGAGGGAGTGAGAACCAGCAGTTTACAGGGGGTGATGATTGGGGGTTTGAATCAGAGTTTGTGGGTGCTAACGATAGCAGTGGGACAACTGAAATTGAAGGGCTTCCACCACCACCTTCTGGTGTCAGTGCTTCTGCAGCGAAGAACAAGGGAATGGATAATCACAAGCAGGGACAATATGGTGATGCCATAAAATGGTTGTCGTGGGCCGTCATTCTTCTCGAGAAGGCCGGTGATGAAGCTGGTGTAATGGAGGTTCTGTCAAGTAGGGCCTCATGTTACAAAGAGGTAGGAGAATACAAGAAGGCTGTGGCCGACTGTACAAAGGTATGATCATTAACCATGCTTTGTTAGTTACACTTCTTTATTATCTTTTAGATATTAATCTGTGGTCATTTATTTTTAATGCACGTTGGTGACATATCATGGAAGATTTTGCACCTTGTTTTATGAAATACTTTAAAGAAATATTTACAGACTCCTCTCTGCACTGTAAGTTAGGCTAGCTATTACAAACTAGCTTCCATGTAATCCTAGTTTCAGAAGAGTATTTTCTCATTTACACAATTTATCATTTAGGGGAATGTGGTAGACACTAAATGCATGCCCCCATATTTTCTTTTGTAAAGCTGAGTACAATTTGACTGAATATCAATGAAACAAAAGGTGATAAAGTGACATAAGCAGTGTTCTCTTCCTATTTTATACATTTCGCATGTGGTTTTGATTGTGTGTGATATATAATCTTGGGTCTTCCGGCATCTTCATCACATATATCATCTTATACCACCTATGGCACTAACAAAGTCATATGTAGATAATATTTCAAGCCCAGATGGTGCATACATAAAACACTACCACTGTGTGTTCGTCATGTCATTGCAGACATACTTCATTTTTTGAGGATGATCATTGCAGACATACTTCATCTAGATGCATTTACTTGTCAAACAATATCTTTACATAGACGGTTTTTAAACTAATAATTCAGATTAAAGGACCCTAGAAGATGTAAAGTGCAGATGTGGAAATTGATATTTCATATTTACACCATGTCATTTATGGAAATATCAAATTATTCTTTTGAAAATGAGCAACACTGATGTGCCAAGTAACTAGCCATAATGAATAAGAAGAAATTAGTTCGACAGTCATACATGTGATCAACATATATGAAGCAAAATAAATAAGAAAGTGAGGATCCACAAAAGAAGCTTAAAACAAGAAGGAGCAGAGGGTTTGGAGCTAAGGAGGTAAGTGGTGTGTGGAGGGGAGAGAATCTGGGTAAAATGGTTTCTTTCAGTCCTAAACCCAGGATGTGATATATTAGGCCGTCAAATGGGGGACTGTTTAGTCCTGTTGGACTCCCCATTAATGGCCAGCTAGAGGCTACATTCCACCCCCATACATATTGCCTTGTTATCGCCAAAGCAATCCATACTATGTGGCTAAGAAATGACAGATGGACTGTGTTTTTGTCAATCTTCTGTGGTAAGTTATATGTATGAATAATACAAGAGGAGTTCCCCCCAAAAAAAAGTACCTTATAAAAAAAAAGGAGTTCAAAAAAAGTAACTGGAGAAAGTCTGACCAAAAAGTTCTCTGAAAAAAAAATCTTACAGTTACAAGTTACATACAACCTGTATGTGGAATACTCTGCTTAATTTAGATGCGAAGACATTGCCAGATCACGGCTGAGAACTCTTGTGAATTCACTTTATTGAATGTGTTATCATGAGAATAGACATTGCTGCATTTTGTTGTGCAGGTGCTAGAACAAGATGGCAAAAATGTTTCCGTCCTTGTGCAGCGTGCTCTGTTGTATGAGAGTATGGAGAAGTACAAGCTCGGGGCGGAAGACCTCAGAACTGTTATGAAAATTGATCCTGGTAATAGGGTGGCGAGAAGTACTGTACACCGGTTGACTAAGATGGCTGGCTAAGAGGCTTTGGCATACTATTTCTCTTAGCTTTTACTAGGCACAGATGATTTGAAAACTGCTCCCCTTCTCATACCAATTCTGGGGAACTCTTACGAAGAAATTCTTTCTACATTTTCTGGTTCTTGGTTTGTTATCAATTGTATTTTAATCTTTTTTCTTCTTTGCCACGGTGAACTTCCATTATAATATCTTGAAATTGCTTTGTACTGGAAATTTTAAGTACTGCATATTTTATTCTTTTGATGTGTTCTCATGTTTATGGTCAACTGGTGTGAGATTTAAGGTATAATTGATTGATTGATGTGTTGACAAGGTGCAAACTTTTTTAGTGATAATTAAGGTTGGAGAATATTTTGCTTGATTCTTTTTTACATGATCATGTTGATGTCGCGGACCTTTTCACATCAACATGATCATGTAAAAAAGACATTATCGTCATGATCAACTGGGTTGAAGAATTTGATCAACTAGGGTGAAGAGTTTGATCACAATTATCGTCATGTTGTCATTCAAGATATGATTTGATCACAATTATCGTCATGTTGTCTTCCAAGATATGATTGGCAAAGTCCGTGAAATTGCCAAAACTTAGAGGTGCTGGTTCATCTAATTTTAGTCGTTGACCATTCTTTTGATGGGAGGATTTTGTTGGAAGAATTATCACACTTCAATGGGAAGTCATTCATACTGCAACTAGTAAAGAGGATGGAAGTTGATGAAAATGTTACAAAAATTGGAGGGTCTGTCCCTTCTAAAACATCTTTTGGCTCTGTATATTGAGGTTCTTTACCTTCCTGACTATGCTTTATTATCTGCTAGTGCTTGTTTTATCTTATGGTCCTGTGCTATTTTCTTTTCTTTTTGATTATACCAAAGGGGGAGAAAGTGTCTTTGTCACGATCCAAAAACGGACGCGATGACACTCGTTTATCCCACCAAGACAAGTCAGCCTGAATCTAGTAATACGAAAGAAAATGCGGAAAAACTAACAATAACATAAGCGCGGAAAACGTAAATCATTCTCAAATACTTTCAAAACCTAGTTGTCACGTGTACAAGTCACTAATATATAATAACAGAGTTTGAAAGATAAATACAAGTCTCAACTGTCTTGTCTCTCGAATAGAACAATAACATAAATAAGGAACAAGAGGGTCCGCTGGGATGACAGGCAACTACCTCTCAAGTATCCGCAAGAAGCCTCAAATGTAAACAGAAGAAGGGTTATCACACAGATCCGCGCTCGGAACCTACATAGGTGTAGAAGCAAGGAGTGAGTACCAAACAACACGGTACCCAGCAAGCAACCACTAAACACAAGGTAAAACTAGCTAGAAAACAAGAACTCCTTTCATCCCAATCAAACCGCCACAACTACAACCTGTACAAAAATCAGCTCAACCTAATAGTTCACAGTAAATCACAAGGTTTCAAAGTCACAGTCCAACAATTACAATTCATCAAATCACAAGGGTCAAGTTCATCATTCACAATGGTCAAGTTCATCAATTACAAGTATCAAGACCATCAATCACAATGGTCAAGTTCATCAATCACAAGTATCAAGACCATCAATCACAACTACCAAAGTCATCAATCACAATAGTCAATGTCACCAATCTCAAAAATCAAGTTTATCTATCACAATTATCAATTAGGACAAATGGCATGTTCTCACTGACAAATACCTCAACATCAATAACACTCGCCGATAATGACCTTGACATCAATTACACTAGCCGAAAAGTACCTCTACATCAATAACAATAACCGACAATGACATCAGCATCAATAACACTCACTGGCAATGACTTCAGCATCAACACAATATATCTCCTAACAGTGTTATAGAACCAATGCAAATAAGCATGTTCACACAATAATGAAGAGATGACAATCACTAGCAATTCACATCCACACCAATACTATCAAAGTATCACATCAATACCGAATAAATATCAATACTCAAGGCAATTCACAATACACAATACACCATTATAAATACACTTCCTTTTTCATTAACCTCATTTCTATCATAAAGATTATTCCTTTTGAGCAATTACCCCATCACCTCATTCCCATTACTCCCCAACACATACAAGAAAGAGAGTTCAAGATTCGATAAGCTTTAGCAAGGTTTAGAAGTTCACTTGCCTTAATCAATCACAAATCAGTTCAAAACTTGAACTTTTACCTTCCGAACGATATTCAAACAAACACAATCTAGTGAAATAAGTATTCATAATGAGATTCTAGAACTAACAACACCCATATCAAGCAGTTTGAATAAATGGGCCAAATCGACTAAAAAACTTGATTTCGAAAATAAGGTTTGAATCTGAATTTTTTTACATAAATAAGTTATCCAAAGCATTTGGAATCCATAGGTGAAAGCCATTTCGAAAACAGAATTGTATTCAATTCATAATCACCATTTTTCTTAAAAGTTCAAGTTCATAAAAAAAAACCCAAGGTTTGAATTCAAAATAGAAATTTAAATGAAAAATTCTTGCCATAATCATGGAACGAAGCTTAACCAAATCCTCAAAGCTCAAAAATGGAAAATGAGGGAAAACCCCAAAATTTTAGACCAAAAACCCTCTCAAGTCTCGCAAAAGCAAACTTAGGTTCTGTAACACCCCGTATCCTAGATAGACCAGATTACAGATTTGAGAAGCTACAGGTGCCACCTACGGGCACCACCTACGGACCGTAGGGTGACCCACAGTTCGTCCTGGTGGTTTGTGGTTCACCACCTGGAGCCCCTCCCAGAAAAGCCCAGAAAAATTATTCTAAGTCCAGACCTACGGACCGTAGGTTGGGCCCCAGATTTCAGTCCCAGAAACCCCCCAGAAAATCAGCTAAGGGTCAGCCTACGCCAGGACCTACGGACCGTAGGTCAGACCACGGTCCGTGGTCCAGGGCTGTACGTCAGACCCTCATTATTCAACTCCCAGTAACGAACGACGGTTGACCAGCACGGACCATCAGTTGACCCTGACAGCAGTAAAGTCAGGGTCTTTTGGTCTTTTTCCTATGCGTTGGACCACTAAACTACGTCGTTTAACCCCCTAAACTACGTAGTTTTGGTCAGTTTAAGCCTAGTCACTTAATTAGAATTTACCCTAGTCAATTCATTCTCCAAAATTTAGCAAACTCAGAGCAAAAGGGGAGAGAGAGTCGACCAAACTTTTTCCAAGAACACAACGAGTTTTGTTCAGTTCCAGCACCGAAATCGAAAGATTTCTCCGTGGAATTCATCACCAAGTATGTGGAATTTCACTAGTGTGTTTCTTTCACCCATTAGGTCCCTAGAATTCAGTCAGAATCTTGATTCCCTTGATATTATCTAGACCTAAGGTTTCTTGAATGTTAGAAATTGTTGGGTTTTAGCTGTTAGATTGATCCAAATCAGATTATCATGTTGTTGCTCAGTTTCTTGCATAAAATTCAGAACCCTAGCTATGTAGTTCCTTTAGTTCATGAATTACACATGCTAAGCCAGCTATTTCATTTATATACATGCTTCAATTTACGAATACCATATTATCAGATATAATTATTGCATTCTCAGAGTTCGCATGTCAGAACATCGATCTATCCATGTTTTACAGAATTCAGTCATAATGTGTTAATTTCATAATCAATTGGGAGTAGCTTAATATCGAGTGGACTAGGGTTCTAGCATACCCTCATTGTCCCAGAACTATGTGCCCCGTAGGTTGTAAGTCCCCTCTGTGGGCATCATTTTAGTGATCATGCCAGTCATGCCTTTATACCTCTGGCAGGATATATTGGGTCCTTTCGATGGGGCGTATACATCGGACTCCACATTTAGCTCATGTGGTTTTATGTCGGTTATTAGTAGCTCCCACAGTATAGTCAGATTCTAGCGCATTGACCAGGTTATCACTTACAATTCAGTATTCAGACTCAGCATATCATGTACTTGGTCATTGGATTCAGTAGCTCAGTATTCAGTATATCCCGTGTCCGCCTCCTGGGGGTAGCTTCGGAGCGTGACAAACTTGGTATTAGAGTATTAGGTTTAAGTGTCCTAGGATGTCTGAAAAGCAGCACTAAGTAGAGTCCTTTTCATGGGTGTGAAGTGCACCACATCTAATGAGGGGGAAGCTACGAAGTGTTTTAGGAAAGCCTCACTTTCTTGATATTCTTATCGTGCGTTGGCATGATCTCTCTCTAACTCATGGTTATGCGTTTCAGATCATGCCTCCTCGTAGAGCTAACGCAAGGAATGCTAACGCAGCTCCTCCAGTACCAGATCAGAAAGTTTCGAATGCAGAGTTTCAGAACGCTATCCAACTTTTGGCTCAGAGTGTGACTAACCAGAACAACCAGCAGGTTCTAGCTCCTACAAATGCTAATGTTGGGTTAGCTGCAGCTAGAGTTCGTGATTTTGTTAGGATGAATCCGCCTGAGTTATTAGGATCGCAGATTGGTGAGGATCTCCAAAACTTCATAGATGAGGTCAAGAAAATCTTTGGAGTGATGCAAGTGACAGGTAACGATAGGGTAGAGTTGGCATCCTATCAGCTTAAGGATGTAGCTCATATCTGGTATACTCAATGGAAAGAGAACATGGGTACAAATGCAACTCGTATCACTTGGGAATGCTTTAGTGAGACTTTTATAGACAGGTTCTTCCCAAGAGAGTTGAGGGAGGCAAGAGCTCAGGAGTTCATGAATTTGAGACAAGGTAACATGACAGTCCAAGAGTACAAACTTAAGTTCACCCAACTCTCCAGGTATGCTCCTCACATGGTTGCCAATTCCAGGGCTCAAATGAACAAGTTTATGTATGGAGTGTCAGACTTAGTGAAAATAGAATGCAGAAATGTTATGTTGCTGGAAAATATGAACATCTCTAGGCTTATGACCCATGCTCATCAGGTTGAGGGGGATAAGCTTAAGGAAATAGCTAAGGACAACAAGAAAGCTAGAACAGATAACTATGAGTACTCTCAACAGAAATCGGGTGGTGGAAATTGCTCTCAGTTTCAGCAGAAATCTTTAGCTCCGGCACCTTCATCAGCTAGTGTTCCATCCTCCAGGTTCCGATAGGATCAGAAAGGTAAGGCATCAGGCTCTAAGTCTCAGGGGAGTGTTTCAGGTACTAGAACCTACCCAAATTGTCCAAAGTGTGGTAAGAACCATCCAGACGAGTGTCTTGCAGGAAAGGAAGCTTGTTTTGGGTGTGGTCAGACTGGGCACAGGTTGAGAGATTGTCCTTCTTCTAAGCAGGGTCAAGGAGGTAATAATGGTAGAGCTCAGTCCACAACTTCAGCAGCACCAACAGGTCACCCGACTCTGTAGGGTAACTCATCTGGTACAGGTGGCGGTCAGTGCCAAAATAGGTTGTATGCTCTTCAGGCTCACCAGGATCAGGAAGAGTCTCCTGATGTGGTCACTGGTACGTTACGAGTATTTAACTTAGATGTTTATGCTTTGTTAGATCCAGGGGCTACTCTTTCCTTTGTAACTCCTTATATAGCAGTCAAATTTGATGTTAGTCCAGAAACTCTCTCAGAACCCTTCTCAGTCTCTACTCCAGTTGGTGACCCAGTTATAGCTAGACGGGTATACAGAAATTGCCCTGTCACAGTCTCTCAGAAAGTCACCTCAGCAGATATTGTAGAGTTAGAAATGGTAGACTTCGATATCATTCTAGGCATGGAGTGGTTATATTCGTGTTATGCCTCAGTCGATTGTAGAACTAGGATTGTTCGTTTTCAGTTTCCAGAAGAACCAATCTTAGAATGGAAGGGCAGTAGCTTAGTGCCTACGGGACGATTCATTTCTTACCTTAAGGCCAAAAAGATGATCTCTAAGGGTTATCTCTATCATCTAGTTCAGGTTAAGGATTCAAGCTCTGAAACTCCAACTGTTGAGTCAGTTCCAGTAGTTGATGAGTTCCCAGAAGTGTTTCCAGAAGATCTTCCCGGAGTTCCTTCCGAAAGGGAAATCAACTTCGGAATTGATCTCCTTCCAGATACCCAGCCTATTTCTATTCCTCCTTACAGAATGGCTCCAGCTGAGCTTAAGGACTGAAAGAGCAGTTGAAAGACCTTCTAGATAAGGGCTTCATCAGACCTAGTATTTCGCTATGGGGTGCACCAGTGTTGTTTGTGAAAAAGAAAGATGGTTCTCTTAGGATGTGCACTGACTATCGACAGTTGAACAAAGTCACAATCAAGAATAAGTATCCCATCCCCAGGATTGATGACTTGTTTGACCAACTTCAGGGTGCTAGTCATTTTTTTGAAGATAGACCTCAGATCCGGTTATCATCAGCTCAGAGTCAGAGATAGTGACATTTTGAAAACAGCCTTCAAAACTCGGTATGATCATTATGAATTTGTAGTTATGTTATTTGGACTAACCAATGCTCCTGCATCTTTCATGGATTTGATGAACAGAGTGTTCAAGCAGTATTTGGACTTGTTCGTTATCGTCTTTATTGATGATATCCTCATTTACTCTAGGAATGAGGAAGAACATGCGACTCATTTGAGAGTTGTTCTGCAAACTCTCAAAGATCGCCAGTTGTTTTCTAAGTTTAGAAAATGTTAGTTTTGTTTACAATCAGTTGCTTTCCTTGGGCATATAGTATCTAGCGAAGGGATCCGAGTGGATTCTCAGAAAATAGAAGCGGTGAAACAATGGCCCAGACCTACCTCTCCTACAGATATCAAAAGTTTCTTGGGTGTAGAAGGTTATTACAGAAGGTTCGTGGAAGGATTTTCATCTATAGCCTCTCCATTGACTAAGTTGACTCAGAAAAAGGTTAAGTTTCAGTGGTCAGATAATTGTGAGAAAAGCTTTACAGAACTGAAAACTAGATTGACTACATCTCCGATTTTGACTCTACCAGAGGGTTCAGACGGTTATGTTATCTATTGTGATGCGTCCAGAGTCGGCCTAAGTTGTGTGTTGATGCAACGAGGTAAGGTTATAGCTTATGCTTCTAGACAACTTAGGGTGCATGAGAAGAATTATCCAACTCATGACCTCGAGCTTGCAGCAATGGTGTTTGCATTTAAGATTTGGAGACATTACTTGTATGGTGTTCACGTAGATGTGTTCATAGACCATAAAAGCCTTCAGTATGTGTTCACCCAGAAAGAGTTGAACTTCTCCAGAGGAGATGGCTTGAGTTCCTCAAGGATTATGACATGAATGTGCTTTACCATCCTAGTAAGGCCAATGTAGCAGCAGATGCCCTTAGCAGCCTATCTATGGGTAGTGTAGCACATGTTGAGGAAGAAAGAAAAGAACTAGCAAAGGATGTTCACAGGCTTGCTCGCTTGGGAGTTCGCCTTATGAGCATATCAGATGATGGTGTAATAGTTCAGAATGGGTCAGAATCTTCATTGGTAGCGAGGGTTAAGGAAAAGCAAGTTAGTGATCCAATATTGCTTCAACTAAAGGGTGCAGTCCACCAACAGAGAGTTGAGGTATTCTCCCAAGGGGGAGATGGTGTGCTTCGCTATCAGGGTCGATTATGTGTTCCTAAGGTGGGTGAGTTGAGACAACAGATTCTTGCAGAAGCCCATAACTCCAGGTATTCTATTCATCCAGGCGCCACTAAGATGTACCGTGATATGCGGGAAGTCTTTTGGTGGAATGACATGAAGAGGGATATAACAGGTTTTGTGGCTAAGTTCCCCAATTGTCAGCAAGTGAAGGTAGCACATCAGAAACCAGAGGGTATGACTCAAGAGATCAACATTACTACTTGGAAGTGGGAAATGATCAACATGGACTTCATTACAGGTTTACCTCGTACTCGCAGACAACATAATTCCATTTGGGTGATAGTAGACAGTGTTACTAAGTCTGCACGCTTTTTGGCTGTTAAGACTACAGACTCGACGGAGGACTGCACCAAGCATTATATTAATGAGATAGTCAGGTTGCATGGGGTTTCTTCGTCTATCATCTCAGATAGAGGTCCTCTGTTTACCTCTCATTTCTGGAAGTCATTTAAAAAAGGTCTTGGTACTCAGGTTAATCTTAGCACAGCGTTTCATCCGCAAACGGATGGTCAGGCAAAGCGTACCTTTCAGACCTTAGAGGACATGTTGAGAGCTTGTGTGATCGACTTCAAGGGTAGTTGGGATGATCACCTTCCTTTTATAGAGTTTGCCTACAATAATAGCTACCATTCCAGCATTCAGATGGTCCCTTATGAGGCATTGTATGGGCGTAGATGTAGATCTCCAGTTGGTTGGTTTGAAGTAGGTGAAGCAGCCTTGATAGGAATAGATTCGGTTCATGATGCTATGGAAAAAGTGCAGCTCATCGCCAGAAGTCCTATGCAGATGTAAGGAGAAGGGACTTGGAGTTCCAAATTGATGATTGGGTTTTCCTGAAAGTGTCACCTATGAAGGGGGTGATGAGGTTTGACAAGAAAGGAAAGCTCAGTCCTAGATATGTAAGCCCTTACAAGGTCTTGAAAAGGGTTGGTAAAGTGGCTTACGAGTTAGAGTTGCCAGCAGAACTCGCAACAGTGCATCCGGTCTTTCACGTTTCGTTGTTGAAGAAATGTGTGGGTGATCCAGCATCCATAGTACCTTTAGAGAGTGTGGCTGTGAAAGATAGTCTCACTTATGAGGATGTGCCAGTTGAGATTCTTGATCTTCAGGTTAGAAGATTGAGAAATAAAGAAGTCGCTTCAGTTAAGGTTTTGTGGAGGAGTCAGTCCGTAGAGGGAGCTACTTGGGAAGCAGAAGCAGCCATGAAGGCCAAGTATCTCATCTCTTTCCTTCCGATTCTATTCCAGCTTGAGGTAATAGTTCCTCTTCAGTTTTTTCAGTCATTCATGCGCACATTCAATCTTAGTATCATGTTCCTTCAGTTTGTACTTGCATTTTCAGCATATTTGCATGTCCTTGGAACTCAGTTCAGTCAGAAATCAGTTTTCAGAAATTAGTGGTAGGGTTTGCAGCTCTTTCCCTCCATATTCAGCTAGTTTAGTCTTCATTCGAGGACGAATGTTTCCAAGGGGGAGATAATGTAACACCTAGTATCCTAGACAGACCAGATTACAGATTTGAAAAGCTACAGATGCCACCTACGGACCGTAGGGTGACCCACAGTCCGTCCTGGTGGTCCATGGTTCACCACTTGGAGCCCCTTCCAGAAAAGCCCAGAAAAATTATTCTAAGTCCAGACTTACGCCAGGACCTACGGACCGTAGGTCAGACCATGGTCTTTGGTCCAGGGCCGTAGGTCGGGCCCCTGATTTCAGTCCCAGAAATCCCCTAGAAAATCAGCTAAGGGTCAGCCTATGCCAGGACCTACGGACCTTAGGTCAGACCACGATCCGTGGTCCAGGGCCGTACGTCAGACCCTCATTATTCGATTCCAGTAACGAACGAAAGTTGACCAGCACAGACCGTCGGTCCATCGACGGTCCGTCGGTCAGTCCGTTAATTGACCCCGACAACAGTTAAGTCAGGGTCTTTTGGTATTTTCCCTATGCGTTGGACCTCTAAACTACGTCATTTAACCCCCTAAACTACATATTTTTGGTCAGTTTAAGCCTAGTAGCTTAATTAGAACTTACCCTAGTCAATTCATTCTCCAAAATTTAGCAAACTCAAAAGAGAGAAAGAGTCGACCAAACTTTTTCTAAGAATGCAGTGAGTTTTCTTCAGTTCTAGCCCCGAAATCGAAAGATTTCTCCGTGGAATTTATCACCAGGTAAGTGGGATTTCACTAGTGGGTTTCTTTCTCTCATTAGGTCCCTAGAATTCAGTCAGAATCTTGATTCCCTTGATATTATCTAGACCTAGGGTTTCTTGAATGTTAGAAATTGTTGGGTTTTAGCTGTTAGATTGATCCAAATCAGATTATCATGTTGTTTCTCAGTTTCTTGCATAAATTCAGAACCCTAGCTATGTAGTTTCTTTAGTTCATGAATTACACATGCTAGGCCAGCTATTTTAGTTATATACATGCTTCAGTTTACGAATGTCATATTATCAGATATAATTGTTGCATTCTCAGAGTTTGCATGTCAGAACATCGAGCTATCCATGTTTTATAGAATTCAGTCATAATGTGTTAATTTTATAATCAATTGGGAGTAGCTTAATACCGAGTGGACTAAGGTTCCAGCGTACCCTCATGGTCCCAGAACTATGTGCCCCGTAGGTTGTAAGTCCCCTCTGTGGGCATCATTTTAGTGATCACGCCAATCATGCCTTTATACCTCTGGCAGGGTTTATTAGGTCCTCTCGATTGGGCGTATACATCGGACTCCACATTTAGCTCATGTGGTTTTATGTCGGTTATTAGTAGCTCCCATAATACAGTAAGATTCTAGTGCATTGACCAGGTTATCAGTTACAGTGCAGTATTCAGACTCAGCATATCATGTACTTGGTCATTGCATTCAATAGCTCAGTATTCAGTATATCTCAGTATTTACATTCATTTCAGATTATATCATTGCTCTTATTGCTTTGTTTAGTTATGATTATTGTTCAGCTTTACTCTATCCTGCAAGCTCAGTACTTTCAAGTACTGACGCATACTCTGTGCTACATCTTCTCATGATGTAGGTCCAGGTTCTCAGCTTCCAGATCACGCATAGATCGGTTCCCGATCTTCAGCTCAGCAGTATCAGTGGCAAGTCCTCATTCTCCAAGGATGACATACATGTTTCCTTTACTTTTAGTCTTAGTTTCAGTTTTTGCTAGATTTAGCTGGGGCATGTCCCAGCATTTCTAGTCAATTAGAGGCTTTATTTCAGACATAGTTAGAATCAACTTTAGTATTTGAGTTTGACTTTTCAGTTGTTGTTAAACTCTCCACATTTATATATTCATATGTAGTATGGGTATTCCCCATCATTTCAGATTTATCTTATGATTAGCTTCCGCACAATGTTTATTGATTTAGTTCTCTTTAACTATGCTTATGATATGCCAACAGGTTTAGCTTGGGGTCACCCGTGATCCTAGGTCCCGTGACCGCGTCTTGAGGGTAGCTTCGGGGCGTGACAGGTTCTCTTTCACGAACGTCGCGAATGCGACCATCGGATTGCTAACACGATCCCTGAAAGAATGTCTAGCCTCGCTTTTGTGAGCCGGCCTTCGCTTACGCGAAGGTCGCGAACGTGGAAGACCTTCAGGAAAGTGAGGGTCAGATCTCTGACCCTTTGCAAATGCGATCGATCTTCGGTAACGTGACCCTCCCGAAAGAGAAGACCATTCGCGAACGCGACGTCTGCAGGCACCAGAAACCATCAGCCTAGACAAATATTTCGAATGGACCTCGGGGTTCAATCAGAACACTGAGTACACAAACTAGATATGCTACTGATGAGTCGGGGATTTCGACTCATTTAGGGGTTAATATTCAAAGATTTAGTATCCTTAATGCCTAATTTACACTCATAACTAATGTTAAAATGTTAATTTGAAGTACTGAAGACAAAAGGAAGGCATGGGCATTATGAGGCAAAAAATAGCGAAAAAGCTGAAAAAGTAAAAGGAAAGAAAAACTGGTACTCGCCAAAGCCACTCTGCGACTCGCCGAGTGGACCTTCAGCTCGCCTAAAGTTCCAGCAAGCCAGCACATGGACATAGCCAACTTGGCGATAGGATAAGAAGTTTGGTGATTCGCCGATTGTGTTTGGCGATGCGAATGTAGTTCGCCTAAAGTTACAGAAAAGAGATGGTGAAAGGCCAAGACAAGAAGGAGCTGAAAGGGGGAACTCGGCGCATCCGACCAGGTCGGCGAAGCCCGCCTTACTTCACCGAGTGACTCTGATGCTGAAATTCAGGGAACGTATAAATGCAATTTTTAAAAGATGAAAAACAGTTCCCACATTGTCCAGTTCTGAATTTTTGATCTTCAACATTCTAAATATTATTTTTACACTTTTTGAGTAGAGATGTAGGTTTTTTTTTTAATTATTAGCTTTAATTTGAGAATTTGGAGACTTGTGGATTATTGTCCAACCTGATGGAAAACATAGTTGGTAACAATTTCTTGTTCTTTATTATGTTTGGCTAAAACCCCCATTCTTGAGGGTGTGATTATTTAGTTGAATGTTTCAATTAGCTTATGGGTGTAAATAATTACTGATATTATTGTTGATTTGAAGTGAGTTCAATTAATAGTTTGTGTTTTAATTGATGAATTGTAGTTACAAATACAATTCTAGTTTAGTACTCTAAGCTTGCTTGAGAAAGGAGTATTAGGGTTGAAATTATTAGTTGATGATTGTAGTGATTGTATTGTTACGGATTTAGCTTGAGAAAGTGGGTCTGAATGCAATCCTACAAATCTAGCTTGAAAAAATAGATTGATTAAGGTATTGGGCTGTTAATATGTGTTGTGCTTGTCGAGGTTCGAAAGAACTCGTTTGATTCGTGATAGTTGATTGAGAAATGGCTATTGCACCTAAAGCCTAACCTACCCACTGAGGTTCAACGGCTTTTAGTAAATAATAATCACCTATTTTGCGAAATTGGCATTCAATTTATCACAGTCCCAAGAAATCCTCTCTACTTGTTTACTCCCGGTTATTTGTAGTTGTTAATTATTTACCCAAATCCCCCCATTTGACATTAAATGTCAAAACCTTGTCATTTACTTTATTGTTATAAAATTGTCTACATCTACAAATGATTAGAACACCATTTTACTCCGTAACCGAGTTCTTTACCGTATCACTCCCTGTGGGATCGACCCCAACTCTTAGTTGGGTTTATACTTGTTAGCGACTACCTACACATAGAATCGGATGAAGTGTAGTTGACCGTTATCAGCTACCCAACTTTCTCAACGTTCCAGGCTCAACAGAATCATCGAAACACGAATTTGAGGTATCTTTGACTCGAAATACGTAAAAATTACAATAAACTAACATAACGCCTAAAAAAACCAAACCAAGCTCGGAACCTCAAAAAATAACCAAGACTTATCCTAGGCTTATAATCATCCCCCAAATCCTATGAAACTAGTGAAAATACGATCCAAGCATCCCAACTCCAAATGTTGACCAAAGTCAACTCAAAGGCTAAATTTTTGTAAACTTCCAACTTAAAATCTCAAATCTACAAAAAAACTTCAAATTTGAAAACGACAACTCTCCCCGACCAAATTCTGCATTCTGGAATTAACGAAATTCCATTCCGAGACTTGAAAATCTATTTGACACCAAAAACTACTTTTTAACAATTTAAGCCTTTAAAAACTCAACTTCCAAAAATCACAATCTATTACTCAAATTTCGAAACCAATTTCACATACTGATCAGAAATGACTCGGGGGAACTATCGGAAGGAGTAAAATGGTAATTTTATAAAAAAATTCAAAAATGACCATCCTGGTCATTTCATTATCCACCACTAAAAACTATCTTCGTCCTCAAACATAAAGTATAAGAAAATACTTGAAGCCTCGAAAAACTAAGGATATCTGGCACGCATGTCAGACTCTGTCTTCCAAGTCGCCTCTCCAACTGAGCATTACTTCAACTACACCTTTACTGAAGCAATCTCCTTAGTCCTAAGCTTGCAAACTTTTCATATTCTTTTACCTTCTATAAAATCAATAGTTTTAGCCTAGGCACCATTGTCAAATTATTATGCTTTCTCTTTTAAAATACTCAATATTTGGTATATTCTTAGCATTTTTTTGCAACAAAGTATATTCTTTTTATGTTAGTTTCTTAGACCTTTGTTTTGCTCCTAATAGTTTTTGTTCACTTTTGTTCTTTGTTGTTCATTTCTTGCATTTTCCATCTTCAGATTTTGTTTTGTATTATGTGACATTTTTTTTTGGTAAAATGGAGATAATATATTAATAGAAACTAATATGCATTATTACAAGTGAGTGGAATGGCAGCTAGTCTGCTAGAGGTATTTTCAAGGGAGGCTTCATCGAGGATCCCTTTTCAACCGAACAAAAGGAGTTCCTACTTTATCTGCTTCCACCTTACTAAGTACAAACAAAGGTGGAACTATCCATTGCACAAAATAGTTTGCTTGTTGCATCTTATATCCTTCTGGGGGTTCCCTAATTGGTGAAGAAATGCCCTGCAATGATTCAAAACATTGATATAAGATGGGTGGTTAGTTGCAATAAAATTAATGACCTCTATGGAATCCATATTGATTTCCAATGGCATTAACCCATTTGAGAGAGCAATATCAAGGCCTTTTAGCAGCACCATAATTTCAACTTTGGTGACCGTTGTGTCATATATGTTACCCATGTATCCAACAATCCAGTTGTCGTCTTTGTCTCTGATTACTCCTCCAATTCCTCCCTTTCCTGGGTTTTCATAAGATGAGCCATTAATATTCAATTTGTATCCATTGGATGGGGGTTTCCATTGTACATGTACAATTTTGGGTTTTTTCACTTTCTGATTTTTCCCAATACATGTACTCCATAGCATGGTTAAAAGGAGTATTCATTTGAATGTTATATTTTGTGTTATTATGATAGTTATCATTTCTGGACAACCAGATATTCCATATGTAAAAAGGAAAAGCATCACACCATTGTAATTGTTTTTTGATCGTGATGCTAAGGTCTTTTAGAAAGTCCAACCAATGCTTACCAGGGTTGTCGATGAACTTGGTCATTTTTTGGAATTCTCACATTTGCTCAATCTCTTCATTCCCTTCTCTATTATTTTTTATTTTTTTTACTAATTAGTATAGAATACACTGTTCGAGAACTAGTTAAAAAAACAAGAGAAAATACAATCAATTCAATGTTTCTGATAGCAAAAGATATGTATGTTCATCTCTTTTGAAAACTCTAATTCTAATTCTCTATTATGTCGCACAACTCCAACTCTGACTCCAGTGGAATAGTTGCTCTACCCCCGGAGGTACGTTTGATTCCTGCAAATAGTTTCCTTTGCTCTGCTAGCTTTGTGATGTGAGGTGACTTACTAATAGTTCCAATGCTCATCTGCAATTGGGATTTTGACAGGCAACTCATTAGCAAATGTTAATATGTGATTTTATTTCTTAATGAAATGTGGTATTCTAGTATAAGATAGGTGTCGTGTCACCTTTACTAATATATAAGAGAACGAATTATTTTATACCCACTTTCTTTCGTGAATCTCTTTCTGAGGCGGAGGAAATATGTGCCCTTCATATGCAGTGTTACGCGAAACTCCCAGTTTGCACTGCATACAGTAAAACATAGATGTTACTTATTTCATTCATAAAGATTGAAGTCAACAAGCTAGACAACAGACAGTAAGATAAAAAGATTTTGTTTCGTCTTTTACCCAACTCCCTACCATAACAAGAGAGACATATTTCTATTTAAAAGTTAAAAAACAAGATTCTCCCAAATGTAACAATCAGGGAGCATAAAAATGAACTATTAGTAAATTTTGTAGCCGTGGATCAGCAGTTATATACCTTTTGGAAAATCATAAACAAAGTCAAAATCTGAAACTAGAGGTACTCGAAAAACAGAATACTCCACCAGTTGTAAAAGCACCCCGACTACGCATTACTAGAGGTTGATTTCCATAGATTTCAGTAGTTAAATGTAATTAAATACTTAGAGTTGTGCACTCCTTACTGTATTGTTGCAGCTCTATGTGTCCTTTCTCTGTTGACAACATCCACGACTCCAAGGATATTCAAGACCATCATATACATAATTTTTTGTCAGATAAAATATATAATAATGACTTGTGAGCTACTCAATCTCGTGACAACAAAAAAAGATGGTTTGTGTGACCTAATCTAATGTTACATTAGCAACTTTAAAATCTCCAGGCATACTCCATACAGACGTTTTCCCTCACTTTCTCCCTTGGAGATTGGATCAAATGAGGAGTCGATTAAGAACAGCTCTACATACTATGCCTAATCTTGTTGTTGTAGAGTCACATGTGACCTTTGTTTTATAGAAGAGAAGCCAGCAAAAGGTACCAAGAAAATATTAATAGTAAATTCTATATCAAATTTTGAATGGTCGGATAATTCTGTATCATATTCCAAATGGTCGGATAATTCTGTATCAAAATCTAAATGGTTGGAGAATTGTGTATCACATTCTGAATGGTAAGATTAGGCAAGTTCCTGGGTCATCCCAAGAAGTTATAACTAACGTACCAATTTTCAGGAAAATTGACTGATACAATTCTACCAATTTTGGGATGCTGGAACCTACTTGTGATATCCCCCCTTGTGGTAAACACTCTTAGTGACTGAACTAGAAATGTCACACGGCAATGATGAGATATTCTGAAACAAAAAAATTACTAGTTGTTCTGTTACAAACAGAGGAAACATGTGTCCTTCACAGGCGGAGTTACCAGCGTTGTTCTAAAAGTACCATGGTCCCAGTTTGCACTGCAAAAGTAATCAAAAACCAAAACAGTGAAACTTGTTACAAACCACTTATATAAGTAATATGTTGGGTATAGCAAGAGTTAATGGGAAATGGAGGGAAGATGAAAAGAGGATTTGGAAAAGATTCTTTTATGCTTTAAGAAAAGACATTTCTCCCTCATTGGTGGTGGAAAGAAAAATAGAAGTGTTTAAAGAGAGAAACACTTCTATTAGTTGTTAAAAGGGTTGGAAAGAGGGACCCCCCTAGCGCCGTCGTCGTCGCTCGCTCGGCTTCGGCTTTGGAAAATGATCGATCGAGAGATTATATTTGGACACAGTTTGTTTTAATTATTTACTTAATTAATTAAATTAAATAGCCAAAACGTTTCAATTATTTAGTTAATTAACCGAAACGTTCCGACCCGACTCGGATCCGCGCGATCCATTTTATTTAAAACACTTTCCCATTTTAATTTGGATTTTCCGCCGTTGGAGATGACTGTTCTGAAAGGTTGCAACTTTCAGGAACAGCCATGACCGTTTGAAAGGTTGCAAACTTTCATAAATGGTCGTGTGATTTCTGAAAGATTGCAACCTTTCGAAAACAGTTCCTCTTGCCTATAAATACCAGTGATTCTTCAGACTTCTTACTTACGAAAATTTCTGATTTTTTCTTCTTCTTCTGCACAAGTTTTCTTCTTGTACTTTACTGTCGTTGAGTGGTTCGTTGACACCAGCATTTTGGGTATCAATACACTGGTGATTGAGATCATTCTATCCTGGGAGGACATATTCCAAATAAAACCTCAGATACTAGAGGGGAATAATTTCCTTAAGGAGACACTGTGCATTCAGTGGGCTTGATCTTCTTTTCATTTTGTTTTTCCAGATTCTGGTACGTTGTTCAGATTTTAGTTTTTTGAATTAATTTATGTTCTTCTGTTCTTCACTAGTTCATTAAACTTTGGTAACTTCGTGTTTCTGCAAAGTTTGTTGTAATTAGTAGTACTGTTTAAACACAGATTGGGCAACAATCTTGAGGAAATTATTTTGTTTTTTTTAAATCTGTGTTTGTGTTTTTGGTTTAGACAAAAACCTTCGTGGTTTTATACTCCTATTAAGTTTGCAACATAAGTTATTGCTTACTGAGCCATTTGTATCGATTTCTGTTTATTACAGATTCTGAAATGGCCAACAATAATGTTACGGTGGCTGTTGCTGGACCAACCCGAACTGCGGTACCACCAGCAGAGAAACCAAAAATATTCTCTGGTGTGAATTTCAAAGGATGGCAGCAACGGGCATTTTTCTGGCTTACCACTCTTGGTCTGCATAAATTTACCGATGAAGAAACTCCAGTGCCTGCTGCTGATATGTCAGACAGAGAAAAGTTCATGATTATTGAAGCATGGAAACAGGCAGACTTCCTATGTAAAGGCTACATTCTAAGTGCTTTAGAGGATGACTTATATAATGTCTATAGTGTAATGACAACTTCAAAAGAATTGTGGGATGCACTTGAGAAGAAATATAAGACAAAAGATGCATGCTTGAAAAAGTTTATGGTCGCAAAGTTTTTAGACTATAAAATGTCAGATAGTAAAACTGTTGGATCACAAGTGCAGGAACTTCAACTTATTTTCCATGATCTGATTGCTGAGGACATGGTAGTTAATGAAGCGTTTCA